>JAHWXV010843145.1:0-10548 GCA_024586415.1 Phrixothrix hirtus
GGACATGGGTCCCTATACTCAAATGTTTTCTACTGTTGCACTGAATAACCCCTAGAAGTTTGATCCCATAGTTCTGAAACACGCTGTATATATATATATAGACTTCAATTGAAAGTTTACTATATTGACTGTCGTTACCTAATTTGGAGCTAACTCATGTGCAATGTGTAGGAACCTTGATTTAGAATATTTGAATATAAACAAATATTCAAAATAGCTTATAAATAATTAAATTATTTTGCTTTATAACAGAATAATAATTTATAACACAATATTTTCCACACGACATGAGGGAATTTCTTTACTACCAGGGCAATTTTAATTAAATAAACCAGTAAACTTTCATAGTTACTTCAGTTTATATTAAAGTCGATATTTCGATTGATTGTCTCGAGTAATTTACATAACCAAACATGTAGAACTAATATGTTAAAATTTAGTTAATGACAGAAAATATTAAATTGGATTATCTAAAGCGATCTACATTTTCTTAAATAAAAAAGGTACTAGAAAGCTAATCAAAACGGTAATCCACATGCTGACCCCGCTCACTACTAGTTGCCACACTAGTCAATATAATAATTTATATTAACATATAACCTAGACCTACGACCTTAAGACAAAAATTGAGTTTTAGAATGAAACACAAATTGGTGACTGTCGAAAATTCTTTAAAAACTTTAGAGGTCTTATATTCAGTTTAGGTTCCGCAAAATTACTAGAGTAAACAACATGAAAATTTCATAAAATAAATTTCTAGATAATCAGACATATAATAACAACTCGCCAATAGACTATGATATTCCCTTAGTTAACGATGTTCCCATTTACTATGATTAACTATCGCTATTAACCGACTTTATCAGGTCCTTGGAGAAGATTTGTACATAATTTGGGCAAACACAAGACGCTAATATACGCATAAAGGACATTTTGTCGTTATGTGCTAGAAATGAATTAAAATGCTGCTTTAGAGGTAATAGTAGATCGCTGATGCTATTCCTAGAACGATTTGAAATTGGTAGTGTATAGTTTTGAAGTAAAATGTTAAAGGATGCCATATTAATTTTACAGGCGCCTAGTCGTTATATTTAAAAACACATATTTTAGCAGTTTAAACGAAACCTTAGACAATATTATCAGATAGACATCGCCAAATATCTTAGATTAACCATAGCAGACGCATGAGATGAATTTGGGTATTGTCAAATTACCAGATAACTACTGGCAGCAAAGATAAAATCCAATTGTACACGACTTGAAATAAACTATTCTTATCCTAAGTGGTATTACTCCAGAAATTCTGATTTGTTAAAAATAAATACCAAATATAGCCACAGTTAAGCAGAACTAAAGCCAGGAGTATGAGGTCATAATATTCCGGTACAATCAAAACTATAATTATACACATAAATCTAATCCCACTTAATCTATTAGACAGTTCTCGTAACATTCGTAATCATAACAACTTTAAATATATTTATCCGTGCCTCACTATTATTTTAAATCCCAATTCCCCCAATGGAAACAGAAACTATAAGCTATAACTCATGCTCGCAAACTGCATTTATCATTTATTTCAATAATAGTTTACTTTACTACTTAGAAAACACATCCATAATCCTAAAAGAAACCTCATAAATAAGCGTTAGCCTATCTTACAACGTTAACCTGACGAACATATATTTACACGAATTTTATTGGCAAAACCCTACATTTACCTTTATATATGAAATTTCGATAAAACCTTTTACTGAATATCAGTACATCTAATTAATTCAATTTTTGCCGTTCATTGTAACCATTCGCTTAGAGTAAGTCTACCTGTAACAATATACCTTTCAACGCCGAATTTACTACTCCAATTTTAAACACCTGTAAAACAAACCAATTTAACTTAACTTTTACTTAAAGAACAACTAATTTTCCATCGCCAACTCAAATTTATGTGAAACAAGCTATTACTAACATTTAAAGGCAACCAAACGTATCAACCATTAATCAATTTTCCAGGGAAGCCATGATTAATATTGAATGCACTAAATCCTTAAATAGAAGAACTACTATCGGTTAAACTTTAATAAAGATTCTAAATTATTGTTCAGCATTAGTTAATGAAAATTAACTTCCAACTACCTTTTAAACCTCGTTTATCGACTAAAAAGGAACGAGTAACCTTCACTTACATCATTCTAAAAGGAACTCGATTAAAATTGGTTTCTCCCCAATCAATACTGAAAATTTAGTTCATGATAAACAAAATTAACAAAACAAGTTCTCATCTTAAAATTCGAAACTACTGTTGTATATAATCTATTAGGTTTTTGCTCGTCAATCATTACAATTATAGTTATAGTTGTTTTAACAGATTATAAATGAACTACGATATAACGAATGAATAATATAAATAATTACACCATTAATGAGTTTTTAAACATGTAATTTAATATATAAAATGTCATAAATCAAAAACAAATGCCTACAGCTTATAAATAAGCTTCACCGTATAAATAGAAAAGCAAACATGTTTCCATTTTTTAGTGCTTTAAATACCCTCTGTCATCGCTAAAGGACTTACTTCATTTGAGTAGTTTTTTTTAACGAATGTCTTATTTCCTATGTAATAAAATCCATATGTTTTTGATTTAACTTCGGGTGGTTGAAGCGTGACGATTCCGTCTGTCGAGTGATTAACTACAACGCTTTATTTCAGGTATTTTGATTCAAAGTTGACATAGCAGCAAGTTCATGAAAATATTTAAAATAGAATATTATGAAATTACTAAATTATTCAGATAAAAAGAGTTTATACAAATGCAAATTAGAAACCATCTAGGTGGTGTACTGTTTGAATTATTTTCCATCACGTTTAACTATGAAACTAAAAGAAGCGTCAAGCAGAAGGTTAGAGATTTGTAGTCAAAAAGAATTACGACCGATATCTTTTGATATTAATGAGGAATTTTGATTTTTAGATACAAATAAAGGAACACTACTGAGATACATTGTAAAAACGAAAAGATGGAAGAAACGGATACTAGTTGTATGTCTATTACATATCAATGTATCTATTTATAGAGTCATTGCGAAGGAGCACGGGATCAAATATTTCTCCTATCCACCCTATAGCCCAAACTTAGGTTACAGTAATTACCGCTTATTCGCTGAAATCTGATTTTCGGAGAAGGAAGTTTAATGCTGATGAAAAGATTGAAGTAGTCGTTGTTGTCCATAGTGCTACCAAAGTAAAAATAAGTTTTTGCGTGCATTTCTTTGAAGAAATGTAGTAAATCTATGTAATATAAGAAAGATTATATCGATGAACGGTAAATGCTGGCTTTTTTCTACGTTCCTTCTATACCAGGCCTGAAAAGATAAATCTTACCATGTACATCTATCTGCATAAAATACTTCTAATTCACACAAATATTAGATTTCTTATTATTAGAACCATTATTATAATACCAGCTTAATACTGGACTAAGGTACATATTAATTTATTTATACTAGAAGGGAAACAAACCAATAGTGTAAAAAGCGTTCTTAATCAAACTCACTCCACCTAAATTGATAAATATGGTTTTCCGACGACCACTACGAAAAATGGATAATTTCGCATACGTTACTATCATTGCAAGTTATACATTTCGCACAGCAACAAAACTATTGTGAAATGGTCATCACGTGGTCGTGTGAAATATATTTCACACGCTTACGTAGTAAGTTGCTAAAGCAATTTAGCAAAGTCAACGATGCTTATTCAAGTTTAGTTGACATAAAAAGTTGTCACAAAATCTCTTTCAAATATAGGCGGTCATCGGAAAAGTATAGTGTATATAACACGTGCTGAACGGATATTTCACATTCATGTGTATAAGCCACCCTTCTAAGGGCCTGTGGCTCAAACTTACACTCGTGTGAAATATCCAACCTTCAGCATTAGTTATACAATGTGCTATTAAGTAAAGTATTATCCCTTGAAAGACTTCGGCTCGTTTTGTATGACGCCATTCGATCCATTTATCGATAAAATAATAAATTTATTTTATTTAGGAACGATATCTCAATCTCCAGTTAAATATATCTGCTATTTAAGTACCTTGTTTACCATTATATCGACCTCGTATGAAAAATGGTTTCCATAGTAAATATCTACAAAACAAATTTAATCGGAAATTGAAACACCTGCCCTTAAAATATTTATTATACAGCAACGGTATTATTATAAATAAAACAGGGAAAATGCACTTTAAAGAAAGCTATTGAGTATTCTATATTTAATTATTAAAAATTATCTATATATTAGGAACCTTTGAAATATCATGAATTCACTATTAGATAAATTGCTATCCAAATAAAAAAGACGGCGCGTAAAAGATTTACACCAAGAAATTGAAATGATTGAAATATTTGGTTTAGTTTGACAGTTTAATTCCCAGATTGACGTTATAAAAGCAGAGACACATGAAATGAAATTGAAAAGAAGGCAGCTTATAATATTCCATTTTAGCAACAGCAACAAGTGAAAATCAAACAGCTGTTTGCCTTTCGTGAGATATTACTGTGTAACTTATGTTTCTGTTAGTCATAATGAAGCGAATAATGATTATTAAATTTTACTGTAACCGTTTTAAAGATAATCGCGAGACGTGAAGGTGTTAAAGATGAACCTAGACTCTAATATTCATCGCATTTCTCAAAATACTGTAAGTTTAGAAAACAGACTATATTGATTTTTCAAATCAAAGTCGACAACGTCGCTTTTAGTTCACAAATTCTAACTTATAAGCGGCGTCTCAAAAGATCATATTCGTTGGAAACGTATATGATTCTACTTATTTTGACCCTAAAAGGTATAATTTGCTCTATTTTACATTGTGTTTATTATTCTTAATGTATTTGATGTTAAATCTATTGCATCAAACTGAAATGGATTCGATATATTTCATTAAATTAATATTGAAAATGTTGCGTTTGGTATTTTTTATGGCTGTAACAAATAAAACGTAAACGGTTAACAAAGTATACACTTTTTTTTATTGAGATGGGATCACTTACTAAATCGATCTAATGAATCTTGATTCTTCTAGATTGAATAAGATCTGTGGTCATACCTTTTGGCAGTAACGAGAGAGATAGACATAAAATGGAATGTCGGATTTAAAGTATGAAGTGTTTACACATATACCTTGCATGTCTGCTTTTATGTCTAAAAGTTCTTTACTATTCATAAATATTATTGGCATTACCGTCGTGTAAAGTTAGATCTTAATTTTTAAGAATATGCCACCATAAGTGCCCTTTTTCACAAGAACGCCTTAGTAAATTATATATTGGCATTTTTAGCGAGAAATTAAATAAATCTTACTTCTGACACAAAAGTTTTGTAATGTTTGTGTTATATTATATAACAGTGAAAACAATAATGTATGAATTATAACATATTTATATGTATACATATATAATATTATAGGCACAATTTGGGTTTTACCATTACAGTGGTATATAGGTAGATTCCATGACCGTAGTTAAAGTTGCCTTGATACCACTATATCTTTGACGACCGTCATTGAAACTACCAGATGTCGCCGAACCTGCCAGCATGTATAAGAAAATGTCGTGAAAACTGCCCATGGACACACACACACACACACATTAACGCACGCACGCACGCACGCACGCACGCACGTGCGCACGCATGCACGCACGCAAGCACATACGCACGCACGCACCCACGCACGCACGCAAGCACGCACGCGCCCACGCACGCACACACACATGCACGCACGCACGTACCCACACACACACACACATTCACACACATATTGTAATAGATATCTAATTGGTTCTTGGTTTCGGTTTCTTAAAAAACTTAACGCTCCACGTTGAAGCGCCAAAATTTGTAAAAGGTCTTTAGTTTTTGAAAAAGCCCCAGGCGGTTAGGAAAAATTTGTGGTAAAGCGACGTTCAACTGGTCGTTCCAATGGAATTAAAATTAACTTCATTTTTCGTTGTTAAGTTAAATGATTCTATTTGTCGTTGTATGTTTGGTTGCCTAAATTCGAGTTTCTATCTACTTTGTGTTAAACAAGTTTCCTACCTGTTCTTGATATGCAGTAACCCACCCTATACTTTACCCTAAAGGGAACAAGGTTACCTTGTATCAAAACTCCACATTAAAAATTAAAATATCACATCTATAAACACAAATAATGAAATATTAAATTCAAATCTCTGTACGAAAACTAATTAAATTCTAACTTTTATACACAAAATAAAAATTAAAAATCAAATTTGTAAGACGATAAAGTTTTATTTTAATTATTTTCAATTTAGAACTAAGAAATATTAATTTTTAACATAATTGACAAGTTCAATTAGTCTTACTTGAGTTCTGTTAACTATTAGTCAAGTCAAAAAATAAAAAAATAAATTCTTTCAGATGCTTACTATAAGAACCAATTCATAAACGTTACTTCTAAAATTATTCAATACTTTGAATTGAATTAAACTTATTCTATCAGTTAATAAATTTAGTTTTTAAATTCAAGTTTATTTATACGTATTTTATTCAAATTGTTAATTAGTCTAAATTATTGTTCATAAACAAATTGTAATCTTAATTTACTAACCTTTTACAATTTAGTCTTGAAATTTATATACTATGTTCGGAATACCTCTATGATTCTTGGTAAAACTAATACTGTTAATAAACGTTCCATTCTTACACGTTGAAGTGGCTTTACGTATAATTTAGAAGAATTCATTTGTCGACTGGTATTAGGTCCCTCGATAACTGAGTAGTAGAGTACCTGCGATTGAACCTCAATCCAGGAATAAATTTTTCTAAATATTTTTAAATATTTATAAATATACATAACTCTTTATACTTCTGTTACTTTAAGAACAAATTAATTTTCGTTTATATATTTGAATATTTTCACAGTTTGTGACTTCAAAATCAGACTCCACTCTTAGAAAAGTGTGAAACTTACAAATCTGTAGGCTCATCGTTGGTTTGAGTAAAATGTGTCTGTTTCGTATTATTAGAATATATGTATAATTTAGAAGGATTCATGTGTCGACTGGTGTTAGGTCCCTAGATAGCTCAGTGGTAGAGTATTGGCGCGTAAAGCCAAAGATCCTGGGATCGAACCCCAGTAGAGGAGTAAATTTTGCTAAATATTTTTAAATCTCTATAAATATACATAAATCTTTATACTTCTATATATATATTTGTCAATATTTCGCAAATGTTATTTGGTTCTACACGACGACATCGCTAAAATTTATGCTATTTTTATTTTTAGCAATGTCGTCCTGTAGAAGCAAATAATAATTTGCGAAATATTGACAAAACTATAATTTTTTAAAATTAGAATAGGTTTATTGCCGATAAAAGGAATTACTTTAAATAAATTATATATATATGAGGACCTAATTTTACAATACTCCAAAATTTCCTAGATCATAAAATAAATTTGAATGTACAAAATCTGTTTCTGATGTTAAAATTAAAGCGCTTGGGGAGAATCCTAAATTCTTTTGAAAGTGGGTAACGCAGTCATTAGCACGTTTCACTTCTATTGCTGTGCATTATTGACAATCCCTTCTTATATTAGCACGATATATTTAAAGTAACTGTATTAGTAAGAAATATATTATGAATGCGTAACAAAATATTTGCGTTAACATCCAACTTCAAAAAATACTATTAATCAGGAATAACAATGTAACTAGTTTAGATATCAGATTTTCTTGGAAAACATTACTGTGTTAATAGCAGTTGTTATTACCACACATTTCCATCTTCTCTAATATCTGTAAGTAGAAGAAATAAAAATGTCGTATTAAAGCGTGTAAAAGTAGAATTGATGATATCGCGTGACTTGTATTAAGATTCTTCTAAATGGTGTAGATTTGTATGAGTTAAAATGAATTAATTTTATGCAGCTAGAAGTACGAGTTAAAATCATTTTTCAATTTATGATTATAATTTTTAAGGTTTTTACTTTTAAAATGATTTGCATTTTATAATCTATTGGCAAAGGATCAAATCAAGCAACAATTTGATTTAAATACATGGCAAAAATAAAGATCGGTAAGATTACTTTCTATAAAAAATGATATATAACCTTCCATCTAAATAAATTTCAGAAAAAGTTCAGCTAAATCTTTTAATTTAGAATTAATATTTTGTTGGCCCAATTTAAAAACATAGGTTTTTAAAAGAATTAAGGTAAAGATAATTCTAAAGGACTAAGGTACTAAGAGCTTCGTTTAATAAAATATACAAAGAAAAAACTTAGATTAAATGTAACAAAGCTAAACATTATGGTATAAAGTTACTTTAACCGTTTCCTTAATTAATATTGCAAAGATTGTTTGCAAATAAGTTAAATAATATTATTAAAGAGAAAACAATGTATTGAATAAAGAAAAATGTTGTATAGAAGGATGCCGCCGAATTCCGAAAATTGATACTACCTATCTCTTCGCCAATAGCGAAACATTGGGCGTGTTCAGGGAATACAACTGTTGGCAACCGTTGAGAGACTTGAGTGACAAAAGTTCCCTAAACGAGTACGCTGAGCAAGTGCTGACTTTCAACTGTTGCATAATTTTGCCAGCATAAAATGTTTTGTTGTTTGGTCAGCATATGCTACCTAACCTCAAATTAATAAGGTGCCTAATATTTTTCTTGTTGTTAGAAACTTGAAAATGCTTTTTTATATTTGTTATAAATGGCAGACGTTCCAAAAATGTTTACATTTCCTAATTATAGTTGAAAATATATCAAAAATCACCATCAGTGAATCTTTTGTTAACTGTTGACACTGAAAATTTAAATATAAATTGGATTTGTAGCTCAGACAGGACGACGTTCACAAAAATATTATGTAGAAGAATTAGGAGGATAGGATATTAATATTGCTGAAATTAAAAATGTTCAGCGAGAAGAAAGGTTCTGTTGGAATAACAAAGCAACATTACTATTTCTTCATGAATATGTTAAATTTCGCAATCCATCGATTAAAGAAATGTTATGGAATCAAATACACTACATTATTTTACATAACTTATAATCATACATTCTCAATATAACCTTGAAGTTTGTACAGGCTAAGAAAAGCATAGGTTCATGTTTCATTTATGTATGGTAAAACCATTTAGGAGATTTAAACCGTTGTAATTTATCAGTATGAAACACATTCATTATAAACATGCGTTGGAAGTCAACAGTTGCATTCCCTAAACGCGCCCATTATTCTCTCCCACAATCCGCTCACATTTTCGAACGTCGAACGTCGAGACGTTGGCGTCAATTTTAGTTTAAATAGGAAGTCCGACCTCTGTGTTGTATTGATTTTACGATCAACACAAGAGTGACTCCTCAAGCCACATTAACAGCGAGACACATTCTCGAAATCCGTTACAATAGGGTTATTTAGTATACCAACGGACTTGGCTTTTGTTTGTAATACAAATATACCAACTATTTTTAAAATTATTATATAATGCTCAGGATTCAGTCTAGCAGTTTTAAAACAATGTTCCTCTATTGATACATTCACAACTTTAATAAGGTATGAACAAGGCAAATCAAATCTTTAAGCTAAATGCAGGGAAGGTATGGAAGCAATAAAATGTTTAACTGGGCAGAAAAATGACATTTATCGTTATAAAAGTGGAGTAAATGTAATAAAGAATTGAATTCTCAAGTTTGTTCTCGGACATGTCACCAATGAATAAAGAGTTAGTTTAAATTGAGCGCAAAGCCTTAAGCTTTCGCAGTGTCATTGATATGAAAGAATATATCATATTCCAAAATTACATTTTATTAAAATTTTTAAGTAAATACAACTAGGAGGATCACTATAAGGAATTGTTTAAAATGTTCTTAAAATTTCATTCAAATAATGCTTCAGATATTTGGTCTAATATATTGATAAAGATTAGCGTTATTCATTAATATTATGCGAAAAGTTACCTTTAAAAACCAATTTGGATTCGAAGTACCACAAACTAACATCAAGGCCACTAGGAAGTACCAAGTTGACTAAACACCTTAATGGTCTTTTGTAAATATTCGTTTTGTCGCAGTTATGCAAAGTACTATTTGTATCTATCAAGGCTCCAAAGACTACAAACTTCTTTGTTAAAAAGCCAATTTAAAATTTTTAAACCTTTTAAATTGAATTTGAATGAAATTTGAATCTTATAGTATTGTAACATACAGGGTGTAGTAAAAGAATGTGATCATACTTTAAAGATACTTTGACAGCAACATAAACGACAATAAATATTGATCAGATCGAAATGGAATTATCGTGCGGTCGTAATTAAACAAGATTGGTTTAAAGGGTAATCCTACCAAAACGCCAGTTTTTTTAAACTAATAGATATGTTACTTTTGTGATCATTAGGTATACCAGTGGCGGCTCATCCTAAAGGGAACAAGGGCACGTGCCCACTTAATAAATTAGCATGTCATTCAGTCAGTCTATTATTTTAATTTTACATAGATTTTTATTTTATAACGGATGG
>JAHWXV010843151.1:0-21091 GCA_024586415.1 Phrixothrix hirtus
ACATAAAGTACATATTTTCGACAATTATTTAGTTTATTTATTTTTAAAGCTGGTTCTGTCTTAAAGCCCAACCCACCATGATGTAATATAAGCGAAAATCGCTTAGTATGCGGCAAAAAATATTTACTTATAATTTTATTTATATAATAAATTACCTATGTATGAGTATGGACGCTGTAATTAGAACTGAACCTATTAGGACCTAATGTTGCAAAACAACCTTAAATTTTTGGTAGTTTTCTAGGCCAGTAAAATAATGAATAAGTTCATTGTCAACAATAAAATTTGTAAGAGACAAGATTGACTTAGCATCAACTGCTTGCACTACCGCATCTGCAAAAGTGATAATTTTGGCGAATGGATTTTTGTTGCCCTCAAGAGTATTATTAGGAATTTCAATTTCGTACTGAATATTTTCGATATTATTAATACTGTCTTCTACATTGTTGGTATATCCTACTTTATCCACTTCAGTTAAAACACTTTTCTTTCCGTTTTCATATCTTACAGCTCTTGCCGAAGTACCTTTGAATTTTTTCTAATACCCCAATAATAATGATATTACAGCAGTTTTTAAGAATATTTTTTTTGTTGGATAAGTTTCTTTCTATTAATTACTCTTTCCCACAATTTCAGATTTTTTATTTTTTGGTATTTTGTGACCTGAATCGGGACTTTTATAATTCAAAACTGTATAATATGTGATTTTGATATTACGTTTTATATACACTTGTAATTGTAGGTTATGTTTCAAGGGTCATTACAACATCAGCACCATTCACATGAGCGAAACGCTCTCAATTGTAAGTTTGGTTACCTATCCAGTAGTTTGTTCTATTTCTTTTAATAGCACTGCATAATAGTTAATGATATGTGATTGATATTAAATACTTCTAACTAATATAACATTGTAATTAAATAAATAAAATAACAATCTAGTAGGTACTAATTTAAGGTAAAATTAAAATACGTAGTTAAGGCACTTTTCTGTTGAGTAGAATGCATTTTAATATTTAATATTTCTTTTAAATGTTCTTTCATGTAGTGACTGAAGTTCAATTGGAAATTTGTTATAGAGTTTTGTGCTATCGAAGTTGAATGAATTTAGGTTTTTTAATTCTGTGTAATGGTAGTGGATGTGTTTGTGGCTCTTGTGTTATGTTGATGTATTTCCATCAGTGTTGTATGTTTTGGTGAAAGTTAATTATGCATACTAGGATATTATAACAGCAGGGTATGGTGAAAATGTTGAGGTTTGGAAATATTTTCTACAGTTAATTACTTGATGAACACTCTCGTGGCACTTGTGGATACTCCCTATAATATTATTCCATATGTCGCATTGCTATGGACATATGCAGCTCTTTTGTCAATCATATATTTTATTCTTCTTATACAGAATATGGCTGTTTCTAGTTTTTGCATAGTACATCTAGATGTTGTGCCCGTAATAGTTTCTTGTTAATGGTAAAACCTAGAATCGAGAGTGTATTTTGTTGTCTTGGTTTTTGTGGATATTATTAGATTTTGTGCCTTCCTTCATTTAGTTTTTGTTTCTTCTATTAAGTTTTATACTTTTATTTCTAATTTCAAACTCTTTTTTAGTGCTGTTTATTATTGTTGTGTCAGCAGCGTACATTATTATAATTTGAGCCTTAACATTATTTATAATATCATTTTCGTATAAGATATATAGGCTGGATCTAGTTTGGATTCTTGTAGTATATACCATTGGAATTTTTTTCTTTGCTAGATGTTTGATTTTTTCATTCTACTACTTGGTCTCTATTTTCTAAATATGAAGCGATTATGTTGTTAGCTTTCCCTCTTAGTCTATAGTATTATTGTTTTTAATTTTTGGTGACTGAATCGATAAGAAATGCAGAAAACAAAACAAAAGCAATCTGAAAAATTATAAACAACAAAATCAAATTCAAATCAAAGGATACTCAAAAGACGTACACTCTCTCTTGATCATCTCTAAAACTACTTCGTAACAGTGGCAGAAATACTAGAAAAAGATATCAGATCAACAAAAGAAACAAGCATTAAATTATTACAGGAAAATATCTCTTGGTACATCTACTAAAAAAAAGTATAGGGAAATTATCAGAGCTACTCAGCTATCTTATCAATAAATCCTTGAGACAAGGATGCCTCCTAAATCAAATAAAATTAGCCAAAATCTCTTGTCTACAAACTGGGATGAAAACATAGATATCAGCTATTATCTAATAATAGCAATACTTTCAATATTATCAACAATTTTTGAAACAATCATTAAAAACAGAATAATTAAGTTCCTAGAAACAAAAGAGGTACTAAATGGTAACCATCATGGATTCAGAAAGAAAAAAATCCACAACTGTTACGGCTTAGACAGTTGTATCCATTATTTCATACCTGCCAGTATATTTAAAGGTTGTTTAGGATCATTTCACTTTATTGTCATGATTTATTTACCATTTCTTATTTAAGATGCTTTACAATTTATTTGATTTGCCTCTATACATAATAATTTGATATCTAGGAGAGCTTATTCTACGGGATGATGGAACATTAGGGATGACAGATTTGCCTGCAGAAATTTCGGGCATTGGCCATTTTGCAAACGTGTTTTAGTTTCTTACATTTAAAATAACTTTATTGAAATATAGTGGATTTATAATTAATTAATTAAATGTAGTGGATTTTAAGTAATTAAAGGGGAAGAATTAGTGGTCTTTAGTCTAGGCCTGAATTTAGTTTAAGTGATGTGAATCGATTTATTAGGAAATTGATATTTTTGTTTTATTAATGCAACTAGAAGCCTGACAAAATATTTGGTCAGTCAAGTTATATTAGTCTTTTTAATTAAGTTAATTTCTCTTTTCAGTAAGGGCTTCTTTGTTTCCATTACCACTGATCTTTTTTTTTTTTTGATGACGTTCAAGCTTTAAATGCAAAAAAGCAACAATAAGGAATGCACTTCAGTGGACTCCCGCTAGATGGAACCATAAGGGCTTAGGACCAAACTTTCCATTTAACTTTGATCATCAACTCTCCGAAAGAGGCTTGGGCAGTCTTCAGAGTATTTAAGTATTGTTGTAGTCAAAAGAGCTTCAGGATTGTTATTCCAATTAGTTAATTTTAGGTTGATCATAAAAAAATTAAACGTATCTGCTTGAAATTAAAATAAATAAATAAAGGTCTAGTATGAAGATTTATCGCCTGGCAGGCCTAATAAATCTTCAACAAATAAATTAATAAAATATGATTTAATACACGTATAAGGCAAGCCAAATATAAAATAAAATAAAAATTGTTACAAGTTTAAATACACGTACTTGAGAATACAAAGTAGAGTTAATAAAATACTCTCTCTTTATGACATAAACAGGGCTAACAAAGAGAAAGCAATAGAATTACGGTTCACGATCGCTATGCATGGAAGATGAAATTTATGAAGCGGTCAAGGGTGAATATAAAAATATTTGAAAAATTTAGACAAGTTTCTATGAAATGAACAAAATAATTAATGAAAAATTGATTAGAAAGAAAACAGTTTCAGAATGTCACCCCAATAAATTGATATTTAAAGGTATTAAAAAAAGGCCTAATAAACAATTTAAAGAGAGTTAGTCGATACTAACAGGGTACAGCCCTAAAAAGAAATATTCTACATTAATACATTTGAAAAGTTGTTTGTCGATGGTGAAGGAGAATCACCTGATACGAATCTACAGAAGAAATCCTTAACAATACACCTGGTACAAGAGAGTACTTGGACTTGTTACCTGATGACTGGTGTTGATAGGAATTAGAAGACAAATAAAGTAACTCCTAAATACTAACCCGTATGTATTAAAATTTATAGGCACATGGAGCAGACCTGGAGAATAAATCCTGACAGTGCGGCTGCACTAGTAGGGATGGTTCCCATCAAAGTCGATAGTCACACAAGGGAAAGTTAAAATGACGTACAGTATACCAATAATACACTCTGTGAAAGTGAGTACTATCTAGGCTTAAGACATTCTCATAATAAATTGCGGTAGAACCAAAATATGAGGGTCACGCTGATATGAATGAGATTCACATTGCCACATTCATATTGCCTTAAAAAGTTTCTAGTGCACATGTTTTGTAACACCATGTGTTATTGATAAGTAGGCATACATTCAGCTTTATAAGTTTTAAGCTAACAGCTGGAAAATTAAGTGAATTGTGCAAAACATGGAACTACAGAAAGAGCATTATCAAGCTATGATCTTTTACGATTTCAAAGTTGGCCCGACATGAACAAAGTGTCAAAAGACTTCTGTCAGCATTTGGAGATGAAGCACTATCTTGTGCTGCTATGTATAGGTGGTTTGTGGAATTTTGAAGAGGTCAGAGTAGCCTTAAGGGGGAAGAACATTAGAGAAGACCATGCACAGTGGTAACTGCAGAAAACATGACTGCTATCAGAAAATTGATAGCAGAAGACCATCACTACACCTACTAAATTATAGTGACAAGCCTAGGCATAGGATCTGCGGCCATTCATAAAATCCTAGACCAATAATTGCATGTTAGAAAAATTGTTTCTCGTTGGGTATCCCATAATTCAACTTTAGAGCAAAAAGCCGAGCATGTTCGAATTAACAGGAAAACTCTGCAAATGTTAAATGATGGTGCATATTGAATTATTTCTAAGATTGTATGACAAGTGACGAAACTTATATCCCATTTTCGATGTCCCAATATGGTAGGAATAGGATGTGGGTGTTTATAGATGACCCACTTCTAACGACCATCAAACGACAACATGCAATGAAGAAAGTCATGTACGTGGTTTTTTCATAAGTACAGGACTTGTGAAAGCCATTAAGTTAGAGGGACAGAGGACAGTCACAGCCGCTTGATACACCCAGGTTGCCTTCCTGCTGTTCTTCAAGAGATGTCAGTAAGTGGATTAATGCTACATCACAATAATGCATCCTTTTATAAGGCAGAAACAACATTACGATTCTTGCAGGAAAACAACATCAAAGTTGTTGAACATCCACCCTACTCACCAGAACTTGCAATGTGTGACTTTTGTTTAGTTTTTAATTTGAAAAAGAATTTAAGAGATCGTTTTTTTAATTCAGAAGGCGCAAGGCACCTTCGATAAGTGGAAAATTCTATTTCAAAAGTGTATTGATGCTGGAGGGGACTACTTTGAATACATGTGAATTTTCGTTACCCTAGTCCCTATAATTTGTTTTTAATCTCATTCATATTAGCGTGACCCTCGTATTAGTGTTAAATTAAATAAATTCTATTAACATTCTCACAAAAATTGGATGCTGTCCTAATAGTAATCTTATATGTTTGCTTGTTTAATAAAGTTTAAAAATTTCATAGTTTCATAAATTACAAGGGCGGTCTGATAAATGGCCAGTTTGTCAAATGCCTTCTTGTGTTTACATCACTCTATATAATGCATCGAAGTTAATTGATATACGATAGCTGTTTTCCCAAATAAAGCTAGTGCTGCCCTTTCAATATTTTCAATGATTTCATGCAGTATAACTCTTCCCAAGCAATTGTCACACAGAACATCTTTAAGTTCATTGAGAATCCACTCCTCCCGCTAAGCTAGTCAATGCTAAATCCACCTGGAAAGTTTGTATAAGTCCATATAACCATCTTCAGAGCTTGAAATCCTATTTGTCTTGTGGCAAGTTTGAACATAAGAACAACAATTTCTTCAAAATTTCATTTTATTTCTCGACATAATCTTTCTTTAGCTTGATACACTTAGTCCAATGTTTTTCCAATTTCATTAGACCATCCTTGTAGTACTATTTATCAAGTCCTCGAAAATATGCATCACTTTCCCATTCAACTTCCTCATTTGATTTGAATCTCCTTCTACCATGTTGTTTTTTCAGGTTTGGGAACAGGAAGTAGTTACAGGGAGCTAGATCAGGAGAATATGGTGGATGCAGAAGCAACTTGTAACGTAATTCATCCAATTTCTGTTGAGTTCTCCATGATGTGTGAGCTGATGCATTGTCATGATAAAAAAGAACTTTCTTTTTCGCCAAATGTGGTCGTTTTTTCTTTATTTCAACATGCAATCATTCCAATAATGGCACATCATAATCTCCTGTGATTGTTTTTTGCATTTTAAAATAGTCGATGAGTATTACATCTTGTGCATCCCAAAAAAAGTCACCAAAATTTTTTCAACTGATGCAACTACTTTTGATTTCTTCAGTGCACTTGACCCAGCTTCAACCCATTGTTTTGATTGTTGTTTTGTTTCAGGTGTGTAATGGTGAATCCATGTTTCATCTAAAGTTATGAATCTATGCAAAAATTCATCTTCATTACGTTGAAACATTGCCAAACATTACTTTGTAATGACCACACGATTGCGTTTTTGTTCGATTATCAACAAACATGGCACCCATCTTGCTGACAGCTTTTTCATATGTAAATGTTCATGCAAAATGTTACCCACACATTCTTTTGAGATGTTCATGATGTCAGCTATCTCACGCACTTTCACTCGTAGATCTTCCAAAACGATATCATGGATTTTATCGATCATTTCTTTGGTGGTCACTTTGATTGGTCGACCTGAATGATGTTCATCAATTGTGCTTGTACGACCACATTTAAATTCTGCAAACCAATAAATCACAGTTGAATTCGCTAAAGCAGATGTGCCATAAAATTTATCAAGCTTTTCCTTTGTTCCTTGGTGGTTTTTCCAGCAAAAAATAATGCTTAATCATTGCACAAAATTTGTTTTTATCCATTGTTTCAACACAATCACAAGTTATTCGTTTTTTATGGCTGTCAAACATAAACTAAATGACATATAGCGCTAAAAATTTACATGCAGCCTACTAACAGATTGTATTTGTCAGAAATGATATAATTCGGTGATCAGTGGCGTCATCTCTTGGAAACCGGCTAATTATCAGTCCACTCTCATAAAAAGGCATAATAAACATGTATTTTCATATTTTTCACATTTTGTATTTACCTCAAAGATAAAATTAAATCAAAATTATAATTTTCAATCACTTGATGTTGGTTTTATGATCTAACTACAATTGCACCATTTAATTATATTAGTTTAAATTATAATAGGACGGTTTTTACAGATTAGACAAAGCGTGGTTCGTAAATAAAAGGTAAGATAAGGGTACAATACAATCACGAGTGACCACATGTACTTTAATTAACGTAGCACCACAAAAAGACTACAGCAGTATATCCTTAATAATTTACGTTTTGGAAACTGGGTTGTGTTGCAGTTAGTTTTGGAAATAAATAAAACTGCTCTGCTAATTTTAGTGAAAAGTTCCTTTGCTTACAGAAAACCTTCCTAATAATAAAGTTTTGCATTTCATTTATTTTTGTTTTAAATTCAATTACTGTAATTTGTTTGCCAGCTAAAATATAATTGATAAGTCAAAGTTGAAGGGAAATTAAAAATAATTTGAGTAATCAAAAATTTGAGTTATCAAAAACCATGTTCATTTATTGAAAAAGTACATTATTGTATTTATTAATATGTTTATATGCATTTATTGCATTCAAAAGCCTCTAAATGTATAAGACTAATTACATATTACATACCATAAATGAAGGTTTTTTTATATTGTTACATGTTTATGTTTTAATTTTAAACCCTATTCTTAGAATGTTTTACTACCTGATTTAGGAAAAAACCGCTCGGTCATAAACTTTGAGTAGACAGATAATATTCATTCATTTTACTTAAAATCCAGATTAACACATTAATTGACTGAGATTTCTTTGTAATATCCATAAAGTATCACAAAAAATTTTATATGAAAGTCATACCAGTTATCACCGTAGACATTTCTGTGTACTGTGACATTACAGCTATTGCAGTGCATGCATGCATGCATTTATACATGTGTGACTATTGACCTCGCTGAAAAGTGCAATATCAACATCCTATATTTCTTAAAATGTTTAATGTTTTGCATGTTGTGACATAAAACAATGTTCTCATAGTTATTCTAGTAGAATTATCATCAGCAAAAGACCTAATATCAAGTTATTACATTTTAAATTTTTACGGAAGTACATACTATCATAATAAAATTTCATTGGACGGTTATAACTGTATGTGCCGACAAACATATTAAAGATTAAAAATTTAACTTCGAATTAGGTAAATACTTATTAACGGTATATTTGGTTTAGGGAATTATAAAAAGCTTCGATTTATCAAAAAATTCGAGTTATTAAAATTCGACTTATCAATATAAAAATACGTATATTTGAATGGGTATATTGATGGGAAACGGTTTCTAGTTCGAGTTATAAAAAATTTGAATTATCAAGGTTCAAGTTAGCGAGGTTTGACTGTATTTTTTAATGCAAACAAATAGTGAACAAGGAGTTATGTATTTTACGATTCATAAAAAATCCCTTTAAGTTCATGTTATTTTATGTAACAAAGGATTTTAATTGTTCATAAGTGCAATTTTTACTCATACCGCAATTGCTCTTGCTGCATTGCATAACATGTCTTCTAACAAAATCATTATATGATGCAGAAGAATTCAGAACTAAATCTTGCACAACGCCACATAAAAAAAATATAAAAGTCTATGAAATCTAAATCAGTTTACCATTACCAGACTGTTGCTCCGAAATTACATGTTAAAAATTGACTAACACACTTACATAGTTTAAACTCTATACTAATGAATATCATTAGGAAATAAAGGAATACCGAGAAGGGGGTGAATGAGTACCAGTGAGATTGGTATGGAGTGGGATCCAAGTGCCAGTAGCGAAAGGTTAAGGGGTAGTTTAACCCCTTAAAACCTCATGCACACATATAAAAAAATATGTCTCGTACATTTATGTCTTTAATAAAATATTAAAAGAACAAACAACTCGATGGTAAACAGTCATGATCATTCTCTTGCAAGTAGGAGATGAAGAAGTTTTGAAAACATTTTCAGTATAATTTCTATTACATTTAGAAATGTACAAACATTTTTGCAAATTTCCTAGTGAATTGTGCAAAAATTTGATGAAATAGCAATTAATGTGTTATGTTAAAAGACTAATTTATCTTCTGGAAGGTGAAATTTCTGACAGTATTAGAAGTGTTTAATTATTTTAAAAAATTAGCTTAAGAAAATGTATAAATTTAAAATAAATAAAACGTATTAGCAAATGTAAATTTTTTTTATATCTCTTCAAACACTGTTTTCCTAGATGTATTTTTGCCCATTACAAATATATTCTGGTAAGTTTTACTTGCAGATTTGTACATTTTTTATTTTCCTTACTTTCTACAGAATAAAATTTTTTTCAACTTTCAGCTAAAGTAGCAATTTTTTCATTTCTATCTTTATATATTCATTTTTACTTTTCTGTCCTGGCTGTCCTGGATTTCTACTACATAACTTTATTCAACTGTTTTTTAATATATACCAACATTGCTCAGTCAATTAATTGAAGTTTACCTATTGCTGCAACATTGTTAATTTCCTTATCAATTGACAGTGTGGATCATAGAGTTTTTTAAATAAGGTTTCATATAAAACTATTAACTAATACACTTTAAATTTAAGAAATAATTAAATTACATTAACTTTACATTTTAAAAATTGTTAATAAAAATGTTATGCCAAGTTTAAAAGAAATAAAATCAACAGGAGAAATTATCAGAAACAAAAACCATATTTTTTTTGATTATAAACATAAAACTATTGGAAATAATGTACTGGTAAATAAGCCATCAAAGTTTCTGAGAACATGTTTTGAAATCAGTATATATTTTCATAGTTTCTGCTAATTGTAAACATATTTAGGAATAGTCATACAATTTTTAAAAGTGGATAGTTCAAATTTACACCAAATAGTGTTATAAAAACTGATAAAGAAAATTAAAAAACATATTTTCCATCTAACTTTATATACCATTTTCACCTTTCTGATAACTTTATATCATTTAAAATAAAAACTTTGATGTTTTTACATTTAACTTCATTATGAACATTTTTCTCCTAGAGCTTCTTTCAGTGAAGAAAATTTCATGGTGATAAATCAGAGTTATATGGATGATGTCTTAGGGTTTCCCAATATAATTTCTAAAGGGTATTTCTGGTTAAAATGGCAATGTGTAGCCTTGCACTGTCATAAAGAAGTTTTATGCCTTTTACTTGATTTTTCTTTCTGATCAATGTTAGTTTAATTTTGTAAAACGCCTTTTTATTCTGACTATTCTGTATATAGAATACATACATTCATTTTTCAAGTACAGTAAAGATATCTAATATCTGTTTAAGAAATAATTTAATAAGTGTGATAATTTGACTTTTAGAAAACACCTGGTATATGAAAGTATTTTTGATCTTGTCTTTTAATTTAAAACATCAAATTAATACCTGGCATTATTTTTATAATTATAAAAGAACCCTTATTTTTCATAATTCATTTGGTTATAAAGGTCATTTTGAAGCATCTTTAATTTAACATAAATTAATTCTTTGTTTTCATTTTATAATAAGAAATCCCTATTTCAGTTATTTATTTAGTGAATTTTTGCCATTAAAAATCACATTAGTTTTGTTAGTTTTGTTGTTCCTATGCAAGGAAAAATTATTTAAATTATTTTAGCTAAAGAAATGGTTTATTCCATATAAAATTTACATATAATTTTGAATGTAGTGGTTTGAGGAAAAATGATATCATGCTTGTCAAAATGACATAAGTGTTAACACATTGTGCAACCTTCGGGAATATTAGAACATTTTACTGCACATATTTGTCATGCTAAATATTTTATTTTTAAAGTTAGAATTCCTGATTGGCCAACTCGATTTTCAGTCTGTGAATTTATGAAACCCTTTTTTCAATCATATGCGTCTTTTGAGAACAATAATGAACTTTTTCTTGAAAAGTGAAGTTGAACAGATATGTTTTCACTCAATTAAATTTTTAACAAGAAAAGAACTTCGTTCTTCTAATAATGTGAAACCTCAATTGTGCAGTGTTCCTTTATTTTAGCCTCATTAAATTGTCAAAGAAATATATCAAACTATTCTATTTTTTTATAACACAATAATAGATATCTTGTAAACTACAATTTAATAAATACTAATAATGTTTTATAGCATGATATTGTTTGAAACATTTACTTCTATGTAGTGATACACCACAGAATTCGCACATAAAACATGTTTCGCTCTATAGTTTGTGGACTGCTTACAGCTGAGCTTATCTCTGTAGATTTTACTTTTTACCACTACCTATAATCTTTTCCAATATTGTTTTCTCGTATCCATAGTGAGTTTTCCAGGATGATCACATTTTAAAGTATGTTTTATGATTTTTGATTATGTTGGTGTTAATTCTGGGTCTTGGAAATCACTGTCAGATAAAATATGATCAATACGACATTGTGTAAACATAATAATTGGATTAAGGTCTATAGTACTCACAATGGATTAATTAGTATAGAAAAATTTGTTTAAATAATTCACACAGTCTAATCCATAAGTTTTTAATTGTTAAATCAACTAGTTTCGCCTATAAAATTAGGTATTTTCAAGATAATTAAAAATTAGTTAAAAGAAAACATGACATCTAAATAAATGTAAGATATATATTAAAGATAGAGGTTTTGTTTTATTTAATTCAATTTAAGCCTATTTTGTAAGCAATGGATCTTCATCCTAATTATTTGAAACAAAAACAAGTTATATTAATCTACATTGAAAAGCATTTTGTTTTTTGAAAATAACATTTTTGACCTCCATTCTTTCATGAATATTGTTCTAATCTTGATGTTAAGTTCAAAGGGATTCTACTAATTCCTTCTTGAATAATCCGCTTTAGCTGTGTAGTATTTTATGAGCACTGGACATAAACTTTGGCTTTCAAATACTCCAAAGTTACAACCTGATAAATCTTATCTTTGAGGTCAAGAAATTGTTTCATTCTTAGAAATTATGCAATTATAAAAGAGTCAAAAAATGGCATTCAGCATGGCTCTTGCTGTGTGTGCTTTTTCCCAATTTTGTTAAAACCAAGGTTTAACAGCTTGAGAAAATCAATTTAATTGTTGATGGAGAAATGTATTAGTCATGGAAATGTACTGAGCTAAATTTACTGTTAAAGCATTTTGGTCATCATCTTCGAAAAATAGGAACCAATAATTGCATATGACGACATCTACCATACTATCACCATTGAACTATGGAATGGTTAGAGTTTTTATCTGCCCAACATTGGAAATTCTGTTTATTAACTAACAAGGCAAGTGCACAGACCTGATGTCACGGATTTTAATGAAACTTTTTTGAATTATTCTACAACACTAACATACATTTTGTGTAAAAGGATTTTTATCAAAGCCTCTTTGTTTCAGAGAAAAAAATAAAATAGCAGAAAAAGAAATATATTAATCTTTAGCAGACCAATGTTAGATATATCTAACACTTTTAATACTGGTCCCAAAAGACTAACATTAGAAATATCTAACAGTTATGATTGAATCCTAAAATAATATTCAAACTAATTTATGATGACCTTTATTTTTATCGACAAGTAAAACAGTTTATTTGAAATATGTAAAATGCGATGTACCTACTGGAGCAGCATGAGACATAGCTTCCCGGGAAGTCAAAATTAAAATTCATTCTTTGATACACCATAAAATTTCTTTGCTAATTTTCAAAGATATGTTGCGATATGTGCGGTACGCATCAAAACATATACGAAAAAATGACATTTTTAAATGTTTGAGAAGTTTATTTTCCTGCAGACATAGAAAAAGAAAATTGTGATTGTCAACAAATAGTCATAATTAGGTGCACCTGATGTAAACAAATGCTTTGTTATGTATGCTTTTATGATAAATACCGTGCCAAATATTGTAATGGAGTAGAATAAATAAAATAAATTTGAAAATATTTCGTATAATACATTTTTTAATATTTTACTATAATCATGTTTAATATATTTCTTTTTCTACTATTTTATTTTGTTCTCCGAAATGAAGAGATGTTGACAAAAATCCTTTTACACAAAACATATGTTAGTGTTGTAGAATAACTCCAACAAGTTTCATTAAAATCTGTGACATCAGTTCCGTGTACTCCCCTTGTAAGTCATAACATAAAAATGAGCTTCATTACTCATCTAAAGGTTATCAATAAAATTTTGGTTGTTTTTTGTATGATCTAATAGTTTATAACAGAAGTGTAATTGCTTTATCAAATCCTCATTCTTCAACTGTTGCACAATTTGAATTTTTATGTAGTACTAACCATAACATTCCTAATTGCTTGAATGGCTTCTGGCATTCAAACGGAATTTTATTACACAGGAAGTTTCTTTTGTAATGTTGAACACATCTGCTCAAATTTTTTTACTCACAATCTGATAATGTGAGCTGATGGTACCATATTATTTCGATTAATATTAAAATGGTTGCGAAAAATTCTCTGTGTTATAACATTACTTTCATTATTTTTATAAAATGTTTTTACAGTAAATGCATGATGTTCACCCGATCACTATTGCATTGTAACAAAATGCTATTACATTGATGTTATTTGTAAAGTGACAGCCACCTTCTATTATTATTCAGTGAAAAATAAAAAGACAGTTAAATTATCTATTTCCATGGTGTACCATGTATAAGTACCAATATTGTCTTCATCTCTTGTAAAATAATGTCTTTCCATTTAAGAGATATCTCGCATGTTTTGAATTGGTTCATATTTGAATAATAATCTGTTTAATTATTCTACAGGATATATAAAAAAATCCACCTTTATAAATAAATTTAACGTATCTACTACTTTGCAGAAACATTTTCCACATTTATCCCTGAAAGATTTAAAAATTGTTCCAAGACTGGAGGATTATCTATTAATAACCATTCTTTTTCAGATTCATCTGAGCATGTATCAGAATCACTTGAACTAGATTTGCATTTGTCTTGGTATTGTAACGAAACTCATTAATTTAAATTGCTATATATATAGAAAGGAGAAATTCTGGAACATTAAAAAAAATAAAGAATAAAATTAGTCAGAATACTGATGCAATAAATTCTAATGCCATGACTCATTGCTGTGATCTTCAATTTATTTAGATATCAGTTGCAAAAATGAGATAACATCATTTATTTTAGTTCTAATAAATCTACTGGAATGTTCCAGAATCTTGTACAAAATTGTTGTTATTTCTAATTTTGTTACAGTATGAATTCAATACCATTATCACAAAAATAATTTGTCAAATTTTTTCCACACATTATGTTGGTATGAAAATTAAAAAAACTATATTACATCAATATGAAATATGCAACATTTATGTAATTTTTGAGATTAGAAATTAGAGATTAATCAGTACAATAATTTATGAATATACAATAAGTATTTGAAACAAGATCGTAATAATTAAATATTAGCACAATAACGGCATTCTGATAAGGATAATTCGTGATGTTACTAAAGTAATAAAATAAGACAAAATCATAAGTCCAGTATCTTATTTCGAACTTTAGATTCACTGTTATTTTTTTATAACCTTGTTTATCCATTTCAACTTTATTTTGACAGATCACCTGCATAGTAAAACTTGCAATCGAACTATATAAAATGCCTATTTATATGTTTACCAAATTTTACTGTTAATTTATGAAATCTGTATGCTAAAAACATAATTTTATGTGATCTGCAAACAATGTGTTAAATTCGATAAGTATTCTTTGCACAAGAGAATTATATACTGCTTGTTCAGACATTTTGATGGTGTCGCAGATGTGCTAAAAAATATTTTATTTTATGCCTATTAATAGATCCGTAAATGGAAAATTACAATTTAAATTTGAACTAAAAGATATTATTTTTGATTAGAAATTTGAATAGCATCATTTATAAATTTCCGTGTTTTGAAAAAAATTGATTTCTAATATTTTAGGTGGAGTTGCCGAGTATAGATCATCAGAAGGAAAAACTGTGGAGGTGCCTTATAAAGGTGGTGTAGATGCTACAATATTAGATATATTAGGTGGATTGCGTAGTACATGTACTTATACGGGAGCAGAAAAATTAAAAGAGTTACCACGGAGAGCTACGTTTATACGTTGTACTCAACAACTTAATACAATGTATAATTAAATTTTAATAATTTGTTCATATATTTTAAATAATTTGGCACAGAATTCAATTTTTACGTACAAATCTCTAATACACAATATTGCCTTTATGTATTTGTAGTTTTAATGCTGATAGAAGAAGTAAAAGTATATGGCTGTGCTAGTAATGAAGCTGCCAATTCATTACAATGATTACTATTTGTTGATACATAGAATATAGTTATGCTACTTAAAAATATAAAACTATATTTTCTAGTTGGTGATATAATATAGTAGAATATGACATAAACAAGTAAGTAAATATTTTTTGTTGTTTTTTTAAATCTATTTGTTTTTAAACAAATACTATTTTTGATTGTATTTGTATAAAATTTTAGAATATACTAAATAATAATTTACCATATTTACACCACTTTTATTTTGTATAAATTTACAATTTTTTGTAATAAATTTTTAGCACCCTATAGCTTAACATAATACTATGATGTAATTTTAAATTTAACAGAAAATTTATATCTATATTCTCAAAACTTTTAATCTGCAATGCATTTTAGATTATGTTTCTTTGTTCATTATTCCAACTTACCAAATGGTCTTCAAAATTTAAATAGATTTGAAATAAATAATTATTTTTGTTAAATTTAATGGCCGTGTCTTTGTCCTTATTTATTAAAATTTAAAATATCTTCATTTTTTACTTTGCTTTATATTTTCTACTTACACTTTGATTAAAATTATCAAATTATGCATAGGTCTCACAATGACAGATTGCCAAGACCCCCATTGTGCACTTTTTAAATTTAACGTGATATCAACGTTTTGTGGCTTCACATGTTTTTTTTAATCAGTAAACATAGGTATGATTATTTTAAATGTTTTATCTAATAACAGATTAAAATATAGATTTTATATATAATTGATATTAGAAAAAGACAAGATATTCTGTATAAGGTGTTTCATAATCATTTGAATAAGTTTAATACATATGAAATAAAGTGAAATAAAAATAGTAAAGTAAAACATAATCATTTAAGAAAATGAAATTATTCAAAAGCTAAGAGAAATATGCATACATATGCAAACAAATCTTATTTGTATTTTAACTTAGTTTTAACTTTAAAGGTTTTGAGGTTAACCCTCTGGGGAATGGGTCTGATAAACTCATCAGAGCATGGATGTGGCCTATGGGCACACGTAAACATTTATAAAATTCTTTTATTTAAATACAATTTTATGCAAAATTATAAAAACAATTATTAATTATACACCTATTTAACGGTAATAAGGCATAAACATACAAAAAAACATTTTTTTTGTTATTTAAAGAAACAACTACAGTTTTTAACACCTAATAAATAAACAGTTTTAATATTTATTTAGCATGTTGCAAACAAAGCCATTTTCTGCATTTCTTGCAAAAATATTCTGATTTTGACAGTAAAAACATTTTCCTCGTTTCTAATATTTCCTAAACATAGTGCAGGGGTATTGTGTTGCTACACCAGCCAATTGATATGCGAAATTTCTTGCTTCTTTAGGTAAATGTTTATTTTTTGTTCTTTTTTGCAACTGTGAACTAATTAAATCAAGTGCAACTCTTTTTAAAAATTCTCTCTTGGACTTAGGTATTTTGTTAGTTGCAGTGCAGTTGAACTTATAAACAATATATCCATTTATACCTCCAATATTTATCATATTATAGAACATGACCATTGACCATTGTCTAGTATTTCTGCTTACAATATATTGGCTTATTTTTTGATTGACAGAGTCAATTTTATTTCCGGTCTATGCAAGTCATTTGTTTCATTGTCTCTTCCATGATAATGCATTGACGATACAATTAACACATATTTACCTGTTTTTGATATGCAACTATTGAAGACAATATAGGATGTACCTTTATATCCTGAAGTTGTTTTGCAATTTCCTTTTTATTTTTCTTGATAGTTTTCACAACCGTCAGACAGTGATTGATGAACAGGTCCTTTATCAAAGGAAATGAGATAAACCAATTGTCTAAACTTATATTACGTCCACTTCTGCTAATTGGAAAAATTATATGTTACTATATCAGGTACTTTATTGCCTTAAATAGACTTCTATATGAACCGTATAATTTGTTCTGGCATCTGTCAATGCAAAAACTTTAATGCCATATTTGGCAGATTTATTACGAATGTAAACTTGAAATGAGGATCTACCCCTGAAGGAAAATACATTTCGTCAAGATTAATGTATTTTCCAACTCTGTAATTGTCTTTATAGCTACTTATGAAAACTTCCTATATATCTCTAATTGGGGAAAATTTGTTGATAGTTTTCCGTTCCTCCCTAGTATAGATGTTATCAAACAATCCTTCAGATAATGTATACTACCTTTGAAGGTTCCAACTATATATTTTTATTTTCTACTATTTGATCTACAGTATGATCATCAATATTCCTTTCGTTCCCTGAATATGGGAAAGTAAATTTTGTCTTTGTGTGCAAACATTATGTGGATATTGATGCTTCTTCCACTTAGTACAGCTGTCTTTTCCAAGCAAAAATTAATGGATATTGTCTTTCTACTGAACTTTCTGGCTAGCATTTTTTGAATTATGATGAAGCACATTTGTATGATGGCTTTCTGAATCATCTTGCTCATTTTCACTGTTATGATTGAGAACTTCACACTCATCAATTTCAAAATCCCCACTCTCTGGTATATCAATTTGTTCAGAAATATCTTTGCCAAATGGAATTTCCTCGTGCATTTTTAGTATTCTTGCTACTTCTTTTACGTAAAGATTATTTGCAGCCATAATGTTCTGCAATAACCACAAAAATGTATAAAATTAACTAAATGTTTTAGAATTACATTCTAAACTATAGTGGTCAGTGATCTACATTATATTTAAAGAAAAAAAATACCTATTAGGTAGGTACACCATACAGAACGCAATTTATTTTTTGATATTTTTATGTTACACATTATATTCAATATAATACTGCCACCAACAAGTACAAAATTAGAATTCTGAGCTAATAAAATTTAAATTAATGTTTCGCAGGACACAACATTGACACTAGTAAATTTCTTGATTATAAATTTTTGGGAACAAATTATAAATTATGTTACCAATAAATAAGTTGATTATGATTAAATAAAATTCCATCAAAATAAGCATTAATTTTATCTATATAGATATAATAGCTAATGAATTGTAAACCAATTTTAACTTATGCTAGTATTTGTTACACCAAAACATGGGTATCTCCTCTCAGGCCACATTAACTTCTTATAACAATTAAAATCACTATATGGAACTGACAAGTACATCTCTGTATATCCTTTGTTGGTGTGTGAAGGTAGGTAGAGCCTTGTTAAAATAAAATGTCTTAGAATAGATATTTTACTTAACCTGTGCCACAGAGAGTTAAGAAACAATTTCAAATACTAAATTTTGTTTAATCTTATACCTAAATCTGATATAGAAATTAAGACATTACTTCCTGGGTGTAGAAAACTTTTTGCATAAAAAGTGTTTTCAACTCCCATATTTATGCTGTGGGAGTCTGCAGACTTCTTGTGTTACGGTAGGTGGGGAAGATGGGGTGGTTAAGCTTTGATGATAAGTGAAGGACAGAAATCAAGACTTCTATTTATTCTTCTCATTATCATTAATAATTAATCTTCCAAAGTATAATAAAAAAGTTACAAAAACAATTAACATTTTCATAAAATAGAGAAATACAAAAAATGAGATTTTTTTCTGTCTTGCACATAGGTTGGCAACATGGAGTATCTCATGGGAGCAGATGGGATATTAATATACAAAATGATAATATATTTTTCTAATGTCAATACAAAGTTGATGTTTTCTGAGGAGTATCACTTTTCCGCTCTAGAGTGGCAACATAACTTTTTTGCCCCCTAAACCATAATCAGATATGCCATGACTAAATGACGATGATGAAATTTACAGTATGAACATTTCATTTATTGTTATTTTATACTAATTGTATATGTTGTTGAATATTTAAAATTTGATAGTAATAATGCAATTGTAGAAAAAATCTTGTTTGTAATTTGAGTAGAAAGTGACATTATCACTCGAAACATCAAATTGATGTGCAGCCAAGCATGGCAATCTTTTAATACACAAATAGCTAGTAATCAAAAATTTCCCAGTGAGATCCAAAATTTAAAATGCTCAATTTTATAAGTTATAAATTCTTCGAATGCTGTTTTGATGACTTTCTAATTTTTAAAGCTTTTATTCCATAAAAATAAATCCAGACTGTAAAAAATATAATAGTTTGTTGGACAAAGATCTACCAAATATGGAGGATGCAGCAAAATGTCATATCCTAATTGCATTCGTTTATTGACTGTTGTTGCGGTTAGACATTGTCATGCAACAGGAGCTATTTACAATTTTAGGTGTATGATTTCAATTTCTTTAGAGTGCATTTCTGTTGTAATTGTTGCTTCTGATGGAAAACACAAATAATAGATGATATCTGTTGTAAACCACCATACTGTTACTATCACTTTCTGTAGCTAAGGAGGGTTTAGGGGTATGCCGTGGATGTATATTTTTATTTAGTCATTGTCCCGAACATTTTTTGTTATACAAAATTCATTTTTTGTTGCAGATAACCACCCGTTTTAAAACTGGCCAGAAATGACAAATAGATATCTAATTGTTGCCGTTTGTTCAGATCCATAAATTGTTTAGTTTATTTCTTTTATCAATAGTAATTAGGTGCCGAGAAACTGTTATCGGAGACATCCCTAATTCTATTGCAGGTCCCTAATAATCGTTTAACACATGTTGGAGTATTTCATGAGGTTGATTATTGAGATTAAAATTTCTAGAATGAAATCTTGAAATCCTCCACATAATATTCCATTCATAAGAGTTTTTCCTTTTTTTTAATATTCTGCTTACTAAAAAAAGGAAGAATATAATTGCACTATAATACCTATTATACAGAATTACCAGGAGACAATTCAAGCTTAGCTTATTCTTCATCATCCCCTTGAAGAAGGACTACATTAAAAAGATACATATGACATCTAAATAATATTAAATTTCTTATAACTTAATAACTACTACAACTAAAAGAGGTATTAAATGACTAAATAAAAATAAAAATCTTAAACATTATAGCAAAAGAGAGTACTACAGTACTTGAGTGTCTTACAGAAAATCCATGCATTTTGCTGCTGACATAATAGTTTCCAGAGTAATCTTTTAAATATATCCTTCCTTCCCGAAATGCACCATTAATATTTCTTCACCTTCCAAGGCATTGTAGTCTAATTCAAATTTGTATAAGTAAAGTAAATGAATGTTTTTTGAAGTTGTCTTTTTATTTTTGTTATGCAAATAATAGTACATTATTTGTAATTATTATTTGTGCGCATCCCAATACTTAATTTAAATTAATTGTTGCCACAATAACTCTTTATGTGCTCCCAGAATGCATCACACTTTACTTTTGGTAAAGTTCGGCAACTAATGTGGCCCAATGTAATACTTTGTTGCTAAGTAATGGAAAAATTTCAATTTCAGTCAAGGTGATGACTGTGAACAGGTAGAAAAGGTTTGCTGTCAATTGCATATTAAATAAAAAGTAATAAGTCTTGTTCCAAGTTGTGCTCACATTCCAAGTTATGTGATACTGTGGTACAAAGCAACATGACTTAAAGACACTTGCTTTTATTAAAAAATATGAAGATACATCAGATAACTGGCAATCTAATACTAATTAAAAATTAATTAAATACTGATTTATTCATGTTGTTATATGTTATTTAAAGTATAAATAAATTATTTGATTATGTAACCCTCAGAAATGTGTGTTTTCAATTTAAGTTCAGTGAATGTTGGGTGTTTTAAGATGTAAGCATCTATAAAATGAAGCTGCACAATTTTATTCCTCTGTTTATATCAGTACAAGTAT
>JAHWXV010843279.1:0-11381 GCA_024586415.1 Phrixothrix hirtus
TGTAAATAAAATTTGCATAGTTGATAGATATTTAAAATTGTTTGAAAATTGGTTTGAATATATTTGTGTTTTGTAAAATAATTCCAGTTCTTTTTATTGTCATAATTAGACACGCATATTAATTTAAACGAAAAGGATAATTTCAGGAAAAAGGGCCACAAGTTTGGCATACTTGTGCGTAGTAAAATTTAGAAAAATTGCATCATTTAATTTATTAAACATAAATAAGCCTCCTAAGGTAAAGCATAAAAATTGCATTTTTATTAGGTAGAATCGATGCGTGAACAACGAAAACCAAGGAAAGTTTGATTTAATCTTTATAGGATTGCGGCAATACAAACAGCAGCTGCGGGCAAAACAAAACAAAGAATCGGTAAGAGGGGGTAACCCTGAGCGTTTGATAAATTTTAAAGGAGTCGCAAAATCTAGCGGGGCAAAACAAGTACGTAAGTACGTACAGAAGAATTAAGAATAGGTGGCGTGTCGGTCACACAAAAAAATTTAAAAATTTCAAATTAAATAAAAATTAACAATTATTTGGCACGCCCAATGCGGGGAAGTAATTTAAAAATATAAATTAAAACTAAATAGCATATTTATTTGAAGCCAAACGCGGGGCATTCAAAAAGTAAAATCCATATAAATATAGCATTTATTTGGCACCCAACGTGGAGCTATAAAAACTAAATTCTAAAATATATTATAGCAAATTATGTGGCCAACCAACGAGGGGCTGTAATTTAAAAATATGAAAATCAAATTTCTATAAATACATAGCATTTATATGGCGCCAATCAACGCGGGGCGGTCCGTTTAATTTAGAAAAGGGGCTGCTGATACGTGAAGAATTAATAAATCATCACAAGAACCCAAGATGGCACATTACCAATTAAGAAATAAGAAAGAGACAGCCGAAATGGAGGAAGAACAAGCAGCTAGTGAAGAAACAGCAACAAATGGAAGGGACAAACCCAGGACCGACAAAAGATGAATCAACACTAAATAAGCTAATGGAAATGATAGCAAACATGGATCAGAATTTCAAAGAGTCGGAATTGAACAGACAGGGAGATAGACAGAAATATAAGGAGGAGATAACGCAAAAATTTGAGGAAATGAAATTGGACAGACAGAAAGATAAGGAGGGATCGAAATTAGAGAGACAGAAAGATAAGGAGGAATCGAAATTGGAGAGACAGAAAAGCAAGGATAAAATTACACAAAAATTTGAGGAAATGAAATTGGATAGACAGAAAAGTGAGAAAATGATTACACAAAAATTTGAGGAATGGGAATCAAACAGACAGAAAGACAAGGACGAATTAAAAGAAAATTTCAAAGGATTGAAAGAAGACATGCAAAAAGAAATACAGGAAGGTATTAAGGTCACAGAAAGCATGTGCCAAAATTTAGAAGACAAGTTTAAATTAAAGGAACAAGAGAACGAGGTTAACTTTAAGGAATTGCATCAGGAACTAGGAAAGAAGTTTGATGATGTTAAAATATACGTGGAAGAGGTAGAACACCAATGGAAAATAAAAATACAAAAACTTAAGAAGGAACAAGGAACTGGATTGGCCAAAGAAACGAACAAAATTTCTACTAGTGTTGAACAGAACAAGGAAAAGTTAGGAGTGTTAGAAAAAACATGCGAAAATCTAGAGAAGGGCAAAGCAACACTAGAAATGACAGAGCTAATCAAAGAATGCAGAATTAATACACAGCCAATAGTAATCGAACAAGCATACGAGCACACCACATAAATTTTATGGAGATGAAAGTGTGCAACCAAAAATTTTTATCAAAAAGCTTAAGGACTACATCAAAACCATGGAAAAGAACATCAAGGGGCATTATGATGCAGATGTAGAAACTAACATAATAAGAGCGGCACTGAAAGGACAAGCAAATATTTGGTTTGAAATTATCCAAGGAAAGTACCAAACCCTGGAAGAATTCGAAAACCTGTTCCTGGATAAATACTGGAATCAAAGGGAGCAGGAGAAGACAAAATTAGATCTGATAAACGGTAAATATAAAGTTGGAGGTACAATAAGTAGAGAAGCGTATGCGATGAAGAGATATTTGTATTATCTAGAACTGGATCCACCGCTAGAAGACCGAATAATTATTGACAGATTAGCCTGCCACTTTGACATGGATTTAAAGTGCAAAACGATTATGGATAATGTACAATCATGTGAAGAACTGATGGAAGTACTAAGAAAATGTGACATCTGCGAAAACCTCAAAATTAGCGGAGAGTTCGAAGAAGAAAAAAACAACAACCGGAGATTTTTGAACGGAAACCGAGAGCAACGGAGGCCAGAGAGAGAATTTGATCGGCATAGAAACGGACCACGCTGGAGAAGGTACCATTGGGATGAAGGGGATAATAGGCAGTATCCGGAAAGAAGCTGGGAACGACAAAGACCAGATAGAGGTGGAACCAGATGGCGAGGAGAAGGAGAAAAAGAGAATGAAATGGGCAACTGGAGATGAGATAGAAACACGGAGGATACCAGGTATTTCCGAAATTCGGGATATGAGCAAATAGGGAGCAAAAGAGGAGATTACCCGAGGAATACACCAACTGCAGGGAAAAGAAACGCGCAAAAGATGGACGGAAATCTGAAGACGAAGGGGATAGCAAACTAACCGTCAAGGAAGAAAAAGACTGCGAAGAAAAACGGGATTTTTAATTGATAGTGTCAGAGCCAGGCATTTTTATTCTCACCCGAAAGAATTTTTACATGACCTGGATGCTGACACTAATAATGAGCAAAATTTTCAAAATTCTCTGTTACCTTTTAGACAACTACTTATGATAAAAATATTGGTTGATAAGGTAGAGTTATTTGCATTGATAGACACAGGGGCAGAAAAATTGCTTATCGACCAAAGCATTATCGATCAAAATTTAAAACCTTTCGAAAATAAAATATTTAAAATAAATAGTTTAAATTTAATTGCAATAAATAACAAAAAGATATCGTTAATCCGAGAAAAACTGATTGCTTAGTGCATAATAGGACAAACTAAAATTAACCTTGAACTGCTAATCACTAAAGATTTGAATATTCCGGTACTATTAGGAATGGATACTTTGTTTGAAAATAAGATGAAAATCGATTTACCAAACAAAGAGCTGATAATTGGTCAAGACAAAGTTAAATACTATCAAGGATCGGAAGAAGAACTATTAAACACTGTAAACGTGAATAGTAACAATATTCAAGAAATGGTTGAAAAAATTAGAGTGATTGATTGTCCACCCGAATACGCCGAAGATATAAAGGTGTTGCTACAAAATTTTAATGAGCTAATAAATGAAAGCCGAGTATTGCAAGAAATTATATGCATAAATTGACGGTCAAGGAAGAAAAACAGTTTAATGCAAGAAGTTACCCTATATCGTATAAGTACCGTGAACCAGTGAAAATAGAAATACGGAAGATGTTAGAGGCGGGGATAATCCAAAGAGCTACAACGCCGTACATTAGTTCGATAGTAGTGGTGAAGAAAAAAGATGATAGCATACGAATTTGCTTAAATGCACGAACAATTAATGAAAGAACAATGCCTCAGTTTGAAGCACCTTTAGGAGTAGACAATATTTTAACTTATGTGAACAAAAATTCGATGTCCACTAAACTGGATTTAAGAAATTCCTTCTGGTTAATACCACTGCATAAGGAATCGCGAAAATACACAGGATTTAGTGTAGAGGGCCATATTTACCAATTTTGTGTGGTGCTTTTCGGCTTATCGACATCGGCCGCTGCTGTAGTTAGGGAATTACAAACAATACTAGATAAATTTCAAGAATTCTGTGTTCATTACTTGGACGACAATTTAATCTTCAGCAAAAACAATAAGGAACATTTACAACATTTAAATGTTATTTTGCAGGAATTACAGGATAACCGTTTGAAACTAAATATCGAGAAATGTCAGTTTATTAAAACTGATGTGACTTATTTAGGCCTACAACTAAATCAATACGGTATATCCATCGGGAAAGATAAGGTAGATGAGATCAAAAAGCTACCTAGGCCCACAAATTTAAGGATGCTACGCGGATTTTTAGGTGTAATCAATTATTATAGGAGGTTCATTCCGAATTTATCAATGAAAATTATTCCGCTAGTAGAACTACTGAAGAAAAACGTCAAGTGGAAATGGACAGAGCAAACGAATGCGGCGTTCGAAGAGATAAAAGAAGAATTTTTTCACAACATTAGCATATTTTACCCTGATTATGGACAAACTTTTATTTTACCTACAGATGCCTCAGATTTTGCCATAGCAGGAGTGCTTTCACAAGTACAAGAGGATAAAGAAGTACCATTAGGACTTGTTTCGCTTGTTTTACGTACTCATGAAATTAATTATTCGACATCTGAAAAGGAAATGATTTCAGTAATATTTACAGTTACAAAGTATCGATTTTTTTTAATTGGAAGCAAATTTGTTATCTTCACAGACCATTCTGCCTTACGGACGATAAAAACAAACAGAATCAATGGCAATAGAATTTACAGGTGGTCATTAATCCTACAAGAATATAATTATGAAATCAAGCATATTTCAGGAAAACAAAATGTAATAGCCGGCTATTTAAGTCGTTATCATTACTTGAAAAATTATAAGCTATCCGATATACACATAAATTATAATGCACTTACGTTTGAAGTAGAAATATTTTCATTAAGACATTTGCATCGTCAACAAAACATTGAAGAATTAAGACCGCTGAAACAAAAGTTGGAGATAGACGGGAATTTTAAAAATTAGGAAATTAAAGATGGGATTACTATTAAAAGATTAGAAAACAAAGAAGTGTATGTGACCACACAAGAACATGTTCAAGAAATTGCGGAAGACTTGCACAAAAGATTCGGACTTATTGGAGTACGGAAAGTATTCATGATTCTTACGGAAAATTATTATGCAAAAAGGGATTTATCGCAGGTAAAAATTAAATTGAGCGAATGCGAAATTTATTGCTTAAGTAAGTACAAAAATCATATCAACACGAATCAAGTCCGTAGCGTGTTCGTGGCATAACCATTAGACCTGATTACCATTCACTACTTGTCCAGTCTCGTACCTTCACGCCGGTACCGGCATATTTTAGTAATCGTAGATGTTTTCACAAAATTTGTGCGATTGTTTCCGACAACCGCATATAACACGGAAAATTCTATCAAATGCCTGGAGACATTTATAAAAGAAGTTGGCACTCCAAAGAAAATCCTTGCAGATAACGCTTCATACTTCAACAATGAGAATTTTAAAGGACATTGGGCTGAAAAGAAAATAAACGTTTGTTTTCGTAGCATACGGCATCCGCAAGGTAACATGGTGGAGAGATACATCCAAGAAGTTACGAAATTTTTAAGAATCGCGCTCTTTGCACAACCACATATAGATTGGTACAAATATTTAAATAAAATAGAGATGTACTTAAATGAAGTACCAAACACCACCACCAAGGAGACACCGATAATGTTAATGAGGAATTCGCCACCAATACGACCCTGGCATGTCCAGGAGAAAACAAAATAAGAATTTCAACAGTTATTGGATCAAGTGAGGAGTAGGCTAGAAAAAAGGGCAAAATAATACGAGAGAAAAATGAATAGCAAAATAAAAAGGGGTGTTGCGTTCAAAATAAGAGATAAAGCCATTATAAAGAATGCGAGGACCGCCGACAGAGAGGCGAACGTGGTAGCAAGTTTACAAATGTATGTCGAATGAAAACCTCGAAAATATTTTTAAATAAAATGATTCCCAAAATCTGCCGAATTATTTAATTGAAATGCCCAATCAAGAGTAATTCACAAAATATTTTAACCAAAACTATCATCAAATTCATGATTCAGAATTGGGGTCACTGGACGTTAAATTCAGTGAAAAATGTACTAATTAGGCTGCTGCGAATACATAATTCTACAATCCGTACTATGGCGGTCAATTATACCCCCTAAAGCTAAAATACTGCCGAGTTTCTGGGCTTATAATATTACAAAACTGAGAAAAGCGGAAGGAATCATCTAAAGTACATTCCTTGTTTGTACAGCTAGATAATTGAATTTACATAAGTGTGCCTAACTGTAAATACCATTAGCAAGTCGTAATATGAACTTTATAACGAGATAACATAGGCCAATAAAATAAAGGTCACGTCCTAATTTATTTTATGTTCTAATAAATACATTTTATGAATCAAAACATATCTTGATTTTGGAGTGAGTTGATGATTTACAAAAATATAAGTAAATAAAGTTACATCATACGTTGAAAAAACCTTGTACTTTAATAAAGACCAAATAAAGCCGGAAATATATTAATTAAAACTGCTTAATGTTATACTGAAGCTTAAGAAATTTGTTTTTCCGTTAAAGTATAAAATAATTCAGAACTTTTCCACAAAGCTTTGAATACATGTACAAATCGTACATAATTAAAAAAGCTACCTTGAAAATGTCAAACTAAGTCAACAAAGCTTGTATTAATGAAAATTTTAACAAGTTCTAATTAATAATGTTTAACTGTATTATATACAATTTATGAATGTTTAGGAAATTTGCTTCAAAACATTTTTCAACAAAATTTAGCACACCTATTATTTTCGTCCATTAGCTTTACATAATACCTGTACAAATTGATGATTTCTTGCAATCAGATACACCTACATGATAATGGCATAAAAACTTCTAAATCAGTAAGGAAATGCTCTTTCGATTCTTTTCAAAGCAGAAATATAGGCTTTATACGTGTTACTCTTCTGAATATGTCCAATTCGCGTATATTATCAAAGATTTTAGTAAAATATTTATTTATTTTATATTTGTTTATACTAGGCGAGGCAACAAGTTGATATACTAAAATTTTCCACCAGATATCGACTTATCTGGATGATTATTTGCCTTATTTCGATATTGTTCTTCAACAAATCACACAAAAGACTTCATCACGGTATTCTAATTACTTTTTGATCTAAAACTAAATCGTCATTGAGATAAGGTTTTTTTAACAACAAAGTCTGTACCTTATAACTGGCAGTTCCCTTCTCAATCTAATTTAACTAAAAGTGTTTATTAGTCGCCATGACTCGATTCTACACGAGAAGTCGCTCCAATTTAGAATAGCTTAAGTGAACAGTTCTGGCCAATATTGTAAAGGTATCACAAGTGACCATTTACAGAACCGTGCAACAGTTTATTAAGACGTGATCCTACAGTAGACCTGACTCGTGTCGACTGTACAAAGAAGATATCTATAATAATTGTTTAATGGTAATCGTGCTACGCATTACTGATCCGACAGCAGTTGAGGCGGTGGGAAGCGGATTGATAGCTCAAGGGCAACCAAATATCTTGCATCTTTCATAAAGCACAGAATAACTTACCTGCAGTTAAATTGGAACTTCTGTGTAAGCATATGGGTCTAAATTTTGCCAAATGTCTCTTGATAACCATCAAAAGATGAGAAAAAGGAGAATAATAAGGTGCACTCATGGTCAATTATAATGGAAGTTCATTGATACTTTAAATAGTGGTCTACTGTAACTCCTACGGAATACGTTGTGGTCAGTGGGTGCATTTTTAGCGCTGAAAAATATGTAATAGGCATTATACAACAGCATATAGTGACATTCGCGCCTTTTACTGAAGACTACATGATTTAGTTTAATGCAGGACAGTTGTTGTACCACCATAGTTGTGCGAGCTAACATCAATGAAATTGGGATTACAACTTTAAAGCTGCTAGCATGTAGAACAAATTTGGATTCTATCTAGTATGCTGAAGCATGATAGGTAGACATATTAAAGTATGTACTTCGTCCATACAATGCTTGCAAGATTTTGGAAAATCGTTTGTTGGAGTATGGATATGAGTGAATCGTTCTGAGATCGGTAATGATCTGTAGTGATTTAAATACTACAAGTATTAATGCTTCCAGTACTTTTGAAATATCTCACTATATAATCGCAACGAAAACAATTACTACATATTTGTATTAGAATAAGTAATTTTTCTTATAAGCGTTGAGAACATTATGATTAGCTAAAGGTTTTTACAAAAATTCCAGTTATTTCCCTTTCTATGGGTGAATGTATAAAGGTTACAACCACTATACTTAATATTTTGCTAGTTACTCTAATGCGATAAATTTAGCCCAAAATATGGGATCACCCCAACGCCATGAGGCTGTATTTTTTAATATTAACCAAACCTATAGCCAACTGAGGTAGTGCGATGTTACGGGCGGGCAGGTTCATTCGCGAGATTTGGATGAATGCAGAAATTATTATTTGTACATAAATGCATTAGATTATGAATAAAAAGGCAATAAACCATCGAGAAACATATATTATTTTAACAAAATAAACAAGTGGTTATTTACAAGTGTAGTTCTAAAATAAATATATTGTAAGCGCGTCTAAAATTCCTGCAACATTTGTCATTTATTTGGGAACACCCGGTATTCATAAGCAAATTAATAATAAAATCCAATTGGTAAATTACCACTATCATTCTTACAGCTATATTTGTAAACAAGAATTTTAAAGTTATAAATCCATTTTTGAAAACACTTGGTAATATTCAAAAATCTCATTTCATGTTTTGCTTTAAAGACGCAATTCCCATGAGAACGTTACGATTCTAAAAATAAATGTTAACCATCGATCCCCGTTTCCCCGAAACTTCATTTAACAGCAGTTCCGAGCTAACTGCCATCAAGTCAGCGTACGTTTCCGTTCTTAAAGAGTGCCAGGGCACCTTATAGGGCCAATGCCTTCGTTCATAAAAGTTCCTAAATGAAGAGTTATCCCGATTAACGTTCTATCGAAATATTGAATTCGTTGGAATTCATTATTCAACGCCAGTCCGTGAATTTTAAGGGATCCGTTTATTTTTCACCCATGTCCGACTAAGGGTTTAGGACAATGTCGTGAAGTACGCAACAGATACAATATAATTGGAAACCGAGGGTTTGATGGGATCACGCTATCGCCACACTCGGAAGCATCAGACTTCCGGCAACATGTTTTACTATAAACTTATGGTCAAGTAGTGATTCAATAAAGCTCTCACTGGATTTAGATCAATTAGTTCGATCAAATCATAAGTAAAAGACAAATTAAATTAATACATAGAAATAACCAAGTGACTTTAACTTTTATTTATCCATTTTTATTTGTTTATCGAAATAAAGCCTTTACAGAGGGGTCAATTGTATTATCTAAGTTAGTATTACTTGTAAATTTTATAAAGCATAGGGGTCCCCGAACGTAGTTGTAGAGTAAAAGTTGTTTAATGTAATGTCTTCCTTTTAAATGAGAACACTGTATTTCCTATAACTGTACACATCCAATTTCCTTGATGATCATTATATTAAGTACTCAACGTACAGCATCTTTTATTTTGTAATTATATACACCTATAAATTTATTAACTAATACTTTCTTTCGGGGGATCAGAATAAGTTAAGGAAGTAACATATTGTCACGCATCTGTCTAAGTGAACTGATCTACTAATCCAGTGGCGTAAACTAACTCAGTGGTTAACTAGTAAGTACGCCATCACAAAATCCTACCCTTTCGATTTGAAATAAGGTTTCTTGCCATTTCATTTCTCTAAGATCTAATCGCTAAGATATTTAGGTAAGGTGGCGTCCAAAAATTGCGGCTTTTTCCCTATTTATGACGGTTGAAAACCATTCCTGAATTTTAACCTAATTGATTTCATCGTAAAAATAGAACCCTCCTATCTCCACCGTGGAGGCAGGAGCAAACTAGCTAATTCAGGAAAATTAACATCTTTGACAACCTCTGGGGCGCAGGAGCGTTCCAGCTCGTTATAATATACAAAATAAAAATAAGAGACGGAATGATTATATAAATACTGTTAAGGTAAAATTTTAGAAAATTATATAGATTTAATTTGTAGTACTAAATAACAAGGAAAAATATTTAAAGCTATTTATTGTAAATCCGTTAAACTTTTTAATGTCTATAGTTTAAAACACAATTTGCTAAAGAGTTCCTCTTAAAATAACTTTATTCTGAATGTGTTCAATGCTTCATGTTACGTCTACTCATACAGTCAATTACTGAAAGAACTACCTTCCAATTGAGGTCAATTTTACCTTGAAATTGTTGACGTTAAATTACATTATAAAGCATTCAGTACTCACATTAACCCAGTGTCCAATCTAATATAGCTCAACTTAATTACTGGTTAGCTCAGTTACCTAGTAATCAACATTTACATTGTATTTTGTACGTTATAGATTATTTACCGCATCATTTACATGATGTTTAAATATTTTAGGACCCTTCATTAACACGAACTAATTTCAATTAACCAAATTTAACTTATTAATAAATAGTTTTCAATTTTCTATTTTTATTTTTTAAAATCTATTTATAGTTCAACCAAAATAAAGTTTTCGGGCATAATAAATACAACAGGTTTGTAACTTTGAACAACTTGTTTATTGGTTTCTAGAAAAGATTATGCCAAAAGTTCTAGGAAATCGGAGGCGAGTTCGAGCCGCCATCCTGCAAAATAGGTTCATCTCTTCGATTTTTCGCAAATACCTCAAAAATCATGGGTCTGACACAAAATCTTGTTATATATAGAATTAGAAAGTATAAGATTTGCATTAAAATAGTTACTATTAGCTTTTTCTGTATTTGGTAGTTTCTGAGATGATTGGGTATGGATGTCGTATTTTCTGGCTGAACTCTTTACTTTTGTGAAATTTTTACATACTGATAACCTCATAAAAACTAAATAGTTGACTTTTTATCTAAAAGTCCTAAGCAATATTTTAGAGCAAGACATTCTCATTCAAATGGATATCATATCCATTTCAACCTTTAGACCATAACCAATTATCATTAACACGATACAAAGTTTGTTTCGATATTAGTGGTATAAAGGAGAATATAGCAGTAACAAACTAGATACGTTTGAGAATCTAGCAGACATTGGTTGATGCCTACATCAGATCTCATTCGAAAATTCTAGGTTACCAAAGTGTAGCGATGATGCAATGTTCATAATGTAGGAAATCGTTATGTTGCACTTTATATAAGGAGTAAATTGATTGCTGAATATGAAATTGCTTCTATGTTCAATACTTTTTCTAGTTAACTCATAACGTTTATTCCTGCTTTTCAATTAAATTGTCACATAGCAAAGACACTTTAGATTTATAAATATGATCTCACACGTGGGTTCACTTCAATGCCAACGTATACATATATAACACATGTAAAAGAACTCGTCTTATCAGAGTCACATATGGTTAACAAAACGTATGTCTCAGAATGATTTGCAAAAATGTACATTGTAACTA
>JAHWXV010843441.1:0-12582 GCA_024586415.1 Phrixothrix hirtus
TAACTTTAATAAAAATTAAACGTTTCGAAAACTATTTGTTTCCTTTTTCAATAAAATTGACAACTCAAAAAATTGACAATTAATACAATTGATAAATATTGTTTTAATTATGAATAATAACTGTGAAAGTTTCCATAAATGTTTTATTGATTGCTAAAGTAGCTATGGCGTAAATAAATGAATTAATCCAGGCAATATTTATGAAAATGTGGCACTGCATGTGCAAGAATCGGGTTACTGCAGTGAAGACAATCTTATCCATGGCATAAAACGATATAGCAATTTATAGAAGTGCAACCGACCCGCCTTTTTACACAATATTAGTAAACCCTCCATAGATTTTATGTGGAGACTTTTATCAAAACATCAAAGCTTAGTGTAAAAATAATTATCAATTACGTTATTTTTATTTAGACGAGTTAGTGGTAGTCGCGGAGTACATGATGTACGAGATCGGAATGTTAAGTGTGAGGTTAATACAGTGGCGATATATTTCCTTGATGATTTTGCGGAATATCTCATATAGCATCCGAGAACGATCGGTGGTCGTGATGTGGATGTTGAAATAGATGAAATGTGTTTAAAACTGATAATACCGTGTTGGCAGGTTACCAGGCTACCAACATCAATGGATGTTAGGCGGAATCTAAAGGAGACCAGAGCTCGGCTTTATGGTTTGAGTTAATGAAGGAAACTCATAAACGTTATTACATCCTGGTTCCATTATTTACTCAGATTTAAGACGTGCTTATCAAAGTATTGAAGCACTGCCACTCACTTGGCAATTAACCATTCCGAAAATTTTGTTGGCCTCCAAACTGGCACTAACACTCAAACTACTGAGAGTAATTGGAATAGATTTAAAAAGAAGATATAAAAATCTTACTGCTTAAATATCACCGGAAACGATGCCTAAAAAGATTACTTAAAAGAGTTTATGTGGAGACTGCAGTTTCGAGATCGCTCTCAGCTATTTTATAATTTTTGGATTGGATTTCAGGTAAAGAATAGATTTGTATTCATATAATGGGCGAGATGAATAAATTTACCCTCTACTTGAAACAGTTTTTATACTTTAAAAAAATTAACTCCGCCTTTGCCGGTCCCAAGCCCGGATGAGAAAGGAGGAGGGTAATATGTTGGTATTGGTGTGATGGTTTTTATCTTAAAATGTTACTGTTAACGTTATAAGTATTAAATTCGTAGTCTACATTCCAAAAGAAAACTTACTTTTTCATAAAACGGCAGTGCAGTATACTTCATTTCATGTCTATCTACCACAATATATTAGCTATCTAACTACAAGAGCAATCGTAGTTCCCTCGTTTTGATTTATTTAATGCATTAAGCTTACGATAATATTCGAATAGTGTTTTAAAACATTTATTTTCGTAACATTAAAATTTATATTCTGTACAATTTCTATTTACAAACTTAGATCTAAGGTTATATGGGACATGCATTTGCTGTCTAATATTATTCTACACTTAGTCGTACGATTATAACCAAACAAACGCAGCGTGCTTTGTGTCATGTATGTGTATCTTTGTGTTATGGAAGGAATCTAGGTTTTAGCGGTAATCTATGGGATTTCAATTTGTCTTGAACTACTTTTAGAAGCTCGTGGAGGAATCAATAGCTTATCGGTTTAGAACTTAAACCATTATGACATCTTTAGGCCCCGAGGCTGCGTTTATTTATATCTTTTTTGAATGAGTGTCCGTAGAAACATAAAATAAACCGATAGACTTTTAGCGTTGTAGAGCTTTAGAATCAGGGCCCGTAAAGATCGACAAACACTGTTCGTAAAGAAAAATATCTTATCAGTTTATCAGACTTTGAATAAGGGTCCTTAAGCGTGGTAAACTTTATGTAGAGGGCCAAGCTGTTATAATATCGGAAAGGAGTCCAAACATTATACAAGCATCGCCAAGGGGCTTTAGAAAGGAATATGTATGTATATCATGAGAATCCGAATGGGGTCCTTGATGCCACATAATATAGTTAAGGATTACTACAAGTAATTCGTGTAATTAAGGCATGGTGTGAATTTTCTGTTGAAACTATTCCAGTACGAGTCATTTTATAGTCTATTTTTATCAATTTCCAGTTAATTAAATAACAAACATTCCCACTCTTTAAATATTTTCAAAAGTTTTAAAACATCTTATGCCATCTATTAATAACTAGTTTTAACTACTTATAAAGTTTTATTTGTCTACCATATTATATTTTTACCATTAGATGTCTACAGCTATCTTAAATAGAAATATTTACATTTTGGTTTCAAAGTACTTGTACTTTCATATTTATCTATAATTTCAGGTAATATTTTCCTATTATCTTCCTTAAGAATTTGATTCCTATTTATCTATACATACAATTTATTTTCTGGAATACTTTAATTTTATAGGATTTTGACAACTAATTATCGATTTAATCAATATTTATTTTTCATTTGAATTAATACTGAATTCTATTATTATTAGCTAGTTTTAATAATTTTATATATTTAAAATTTGAATCTTAGAATAGGTAACAATGTAATACATTCGAAGTTCCTCACAACCGTTTGGTGCAAGAGTAAGGGAAAAAACCTGGAAAAAATAACCTTACTAAATGAAATCCCAAGTCTTTCATATTATGTAACCAGTTAATGTACTCCAATGGATGCCAATAAATTCGTAATCGTTTATAATATGATCTACTGTTTCAATCGCTTTTTTGCAATCACATTCTGGACTACGTACCGCATTCCAGCGGAATAACATAGAATTAACCCGGGCATGACCTGTTCTAATCCGATCTAATTTACACCAAATTTTTCTTGGTAGATCAAATCCAGGTACAATTTTATTAGGGTATTTTATTAATTTTTGGTTAAAAACATCAGTGAAAGACCATTCTTATTTCCAAGACCCGTTTTGTGAAAAATCTTCCAATAAGAAGATTTCACACCAAATAAGTTTACGTAATTTTAATCTTTTAATTAGTGGATGTTGCAGATCGATCGAAATAAGATAGCTATCTGGCGGCTTGTCCCATTCTCTTTTCATGGTAGCTTTTCGACGAATGTGTGAAGGGACGATGTTGAACAGAACTGGCAACCAAGGAGTAGGTGTTGACTTATGAGTTCCAGAAATAATCCTTATAGTTGTATTTAACTGAGAATCAATTTTTTCTCCTGAACTGAATTCATCCAAACTGGGCAGCAATATTCTGCAGTAGAAAAATCTAAAGTCAAACCAGAAATACTTAGTGTTTCTACATTCGCCCCTCAGCTTGATACAGCTAATTTTTGTATTATATTATTGCGTATTTACAACTTTTGTTTTAATTTCTCAATATGTTGATTATGGCCGGCCCTGATTGATGTAGTGGTTAGCATGTTTGCCCCTACATCTAAGAGACGCGGGTTCAAATCCGATCGAAGTCGGTAAATTTTTCAGCGGAGAAAAATTTAAAAAAGCACGGCTTCTTCTCGGATAAGTAAGTAAAATTGTAGGTCCTATGCCAATGCGATGTTTAGCACATTAAAAATTCCTACTGGCGGTGGAACTGTAGTAGGCATGGTGAATGACTATATGACAATGTTAGTCCAAGAGAGCCAAGAGAAATTTCGCATCTCAAAGCCTCAGCCACAAAAACAAACAAACAAATGAACTGTTATGAAACGAGTAAAGGTTTGATACCAAATTGTCGTAGTTGGTTAATAGTTGTTGTTAGCGCAAAGATAGTATACAACATATAATCGTTAAGTGCCTTAGAACTGTTTGCACCATACCCACTTATTAAAACTTTGTTTTATTGTTATAGAAACAATTGTGGTGACAATCATTGTTAAAAATTTAACCAAAGCTTAGATCTAAGCAAGAATGGGGCAAATAAGCCTTAGTACAACAGGTCTCGAAAATTAGCAAAATTTGACTCTTCGGAGTCTCCGTTTTCTGATCTTTCTGGCCTGTTATAAGGCCAATCTTGTATCGTGATATACCATTAAATTATTACATACGTCAGATGCTGTCAGCGTTGTATAACAATAATAGCGTCATATTAATGTATGGCGTACAACGGAAATTTGGCTGTATCAACTGTATTAATTCAAAAGCCGTTTTTTAATTTAATATAAATAATTTAAAATTAAGTTTAAAGTAGAAAATTGTGTGTTGTTTCATACCAGATACTTGTATTGTTCATGTTTACGCTGATTGTCTAAATATTTATTAAAAAAATTGGAATTTCATAAAATACAATATTTCATTTGGTACCTAATTTATGTTTTTTTTTATTTTCAGAAATTCAACGTGGAAATTACAGTAAATCAGCAATAAATGATAAAAAAAATCAACATAACTTTCTTCGATGTTTGGAAATGTACAGTGAATGTAAATTTACTAATATAATATTTTTGCTAAATGTTTCATCAAATAGAATCGTAGACCTGTTCAGAAAAAAGAAGAAAGTTATAAAACGTTCCACCAATGTGCTTAAAAGTCCATTTCACACCGCCATCTGGAGCGAGAACTTGGAATTAGTAAAACTATTTGTAAGCACTGCTACAAACATCGAGGAAGAGGACATAAACGGGAACTCTGCCCTTCATCTTGCAATTTTAAAACCGTCATTGGTAATCTCAGAATTCCTAATTAAAAACGGCGCTAATGTAAATCACAAGAATAAAGTCACTAACGCACCACTTCATACTGCTGCGTGGAATGAATTACTAGAATCAACAATACTGCTTGTAGATAATGGCGCCGATATCGATATAGAAAATGAAGATGGCAACACACCTCTTCATCTAGCAATTTTGAAGCCAGCAATAGAAATTGCTAGATATCTTCTTAAAAATGGGGCAAATCCAAATCACCGAAATATTGCAAGTAATGCACCACTTCACACAGCTGCTTTCGTTGGATCCGTTAACGAAATAAAACTATTAATAAACCATCGTGCCGAACTTAATGCTGAAAATAGCGATGGAAACACAGCCCTTCATCTGGCAATTCAAAAATCATCATCTGAAATTGCCGAATATTTGATTAAAAAGGGAGCTAATCCTAATACTAGAAATAAGGTAACAAAAAATACACCACTTCACTTAGCTATTTCGAACAAGTTATATAATATAACAAAATTGCTTGTAAATAACGATGCTGATATAAATGTAGAAAACGAAGACGGCTACAGTCCTCTCCAGCTAGCTATTGTGGTATCATCACCTGAAATTGTAGAATTTCTTATTGAAAATAAAGCAAATATAAACCAAAGAAATATCAACACCAATACGCCACTTCATACAGCTGCCCTTTACGGACTTTTTGATATAGCAAAAATCTTGGTAAAAAATTCAGCCAACGATTTCGATATTGATGCAGAAAACGTAGATGATAACACGCCTCTTCATTTAGCAGTTTTGAAATCATCACCTAAACTTGTTACATTTCTTATTAGTAAAGGCGCCGATCCTAACCGTAAAAATAAAGCAACCAATGCACCACTTCACACGGCTGTTTGGAACGATTTCTTTAACGTAACAAAGGTACTTATAAACAATGGTGCTGATATCAATATAGAAAATGAAAACGGAGACACTCCTTTACATTTCGCAATACAAAAACAGACACTTTCAATTGCAGAATTTCTCATTAAGAATGGAGCTGACATTAATCATAAGAATAAAGCAACTAATACTCCGCTTTATATGGCTGCTTTGCATGCAAACTTTAACGCAACAGTTTTACTTGTAAATAACGGTGCTGATATCAATATGGAAAATCTGGTCGGGTACACCCCTCTTGATATCGCTTTCCTAAATGCATCCATTGCTATTTCGGAGTTTTTGATACGGCATGGAGCTTAAAATTAATTTTTATTTATTTTAAATGAATATTGGGTGTGTACATTTTGTCTTCTAATAAGAATAAAATATCCATTATTCATGGTGTACAATGGCGTAAGTTAATATTCCAGTAATAATAAAACGTATCCAAAGCCTTTATTTGTTCTTGCTAGATGACGCTTCCGACGTTTATTCCACATCAATAAAGCTGGAAACTTTTTAGAAGTTGTGCCACTATAAAACGTGTAGAACTAGAGGAATGCAATTTTAAGCGTATTTGTGAGCGAACTGCAATTGACAGTACAAGTCGAGGTTATAGCAAAGAATACATAATATAATAGTTGAAGTTCCGAACAAATACCAATTAGCATTTATATCCAAGACTAACACGGAATTCAACTTAAGGTGGAAAACTTACATGTTATTTGGCCATAAGTAATGTTCAATAGAAAGATTATTTTGCAATTCAGAACCGTCAAACTGGTATGTAATATGACATAAACGTTTATAAATTACATTTTAAAAGTTTTCGCTTGTTAAATTATTAAATTTTTTTAATTATCATTGGTACATTAAAAGTTAATACTTTAATTGAATAACTTCACAGGATAGTAGTCATGATAAAACAACATATAAGTGACTAAGATACAAGACGAATAAACAATTTAATATATTTGATTGAAACCATTGCATAAATAATTAATAGTTAATTAATTAATTTGTCCGACAAATTTAAATTCATTCATTGTTACTGAAACTACTATTTTACAGATACTAAATGCTAAAAGTTTGTCACGTTCTGGCAGAATTTTCCGATTTATTTTAATTTTACCTACAGAATTCTTGTTATATCAGAGGTAGATAACAATGCCCAAGATTTAACAGTTTAATTTTACTTGAAGTATGAATTATTTAATTCAAAAGTTAGATAAAGCAGCCGTCCTTGTAAATTTCAAGTTTATTAGTTGTAAACCTAATGTATGTTTCACACGTGTGGTACCTCATCTTAATCATTCTCCAAGTCGACGCAAGGTAAAACACATCGAAATCTGTACTTTCGCCCTTTTGTTTAAAGTGCAAGAACTTTAATTTCGCTTTAAAGCTATTCTAATAACTAATTATTGTGTATTTTAATTAGAAAACAAATAGGGGGTGCATGCTAGCCACGCAATTTCCTATTTTGGACATTTGAAGTGTCTAGCGATGCCTTACTGATGTCATGACTATTAACCACAACGTAACAATGCTGTTCGCCTCCGCGAGGACCGGCTTCGCGATAAGTTACTTCTTGTAAGCTCGAACCACATGTTGCCTTGACCAGCTGACCTTTGTGAGATGCGCCGGCCGTATTTCAACGCTCCCGTTAATACAAGTGCCAATTAAAATGTATCTAAATTCAACTATACTTCATGCGAAATTAATCAGATTACTTTGAACCGATTTTCGCTTGAAATTCGAGTGTACTTGATTAGTAAATCAATGTGTCTGCATCTAAAATCTAGTAGCTTCGTTACTTACTAATATCTTAGTAGCGGTTATTAAATTTTCTTAGATACAGTTAACGTCCTTTTGGTTTATGTTTAGAAACCTTTAACTTCAAGATCCATTTCAATATCTTGTAAATTTAATAATTCATGTTGGTATAATGCAATTGTTAGAAGTCCGTAATTCTTATCTACACGTGTATACACCTTATCTGTTATTTGAAATACAGATTCTGTACGCGCTAAAGTCAAAGGTAAACCTAGAGATAACGATAAATTAATTCTTCGAAGGACCTGGATCGGGTCTGAACCCGTGTCCCTTGGATTTAAAGCCAAACATACTGGACACTACACCAACGAGGCCGGCAAAGTTTGCTATTACATAGGGTAAGGCAAGGTATACATTTTTTAATTAGCTTTAATCTCAAAAATCACTATAACTAACTTTTTGATTTTGAAAAGCGTTCTAAATTGGAACATAAATTTACATTTATTATTTATATTTATTTATCTTCTTTGTTATATGATTACTGGCACAGCCGGAATAAACAACTTTGTTTTCTACTTGTCTCGTGATTTTATTTTTTTTAACGTAAGTAAATTTCTTACAGAAATATACGAGTGACTCGAAAGTTCAGCTCACGTACGTTTCTTCCGAACGTTATTGAAGAATATTTTCTTGTACTTAGACTAGCCTAGATGATTAACCGAACTGTTAATTCTTATATATATATATATATATATATATATATATGGGTGACTTTTAGAAAAGCTTCAATGTGCCGTATTTTGTTTAAAATAAGAGATATCAAAAAATGACCAATACGGTTTCGGTAGTACGTAGGGCGAACCAAAGTGACCCCACAAACATGGAGACATCCCCACCCCCTATCCCCCAGGGCCCACCACTTTGAAATCTTAAATGACAAGTCTCCCCTTGCAACACATCACTGAAAAGGTTTTGAAAAATCCTTTTCATTGATATCATACAAAGGTAGATTAGGATAATACAGTAAAAAGTTATTTAACAATAAACTGATCGGATAATGTACTCGTAATTTACGTAATAAATTGATCTTGTAGGTAAATGACAAAAATTTCAATTGTTGTGTTAAGTATTACTGTTTGTAGTGCCAAGAAAATGTTTGAAATTTCTTACTCATTATTATCACATTTAGTAAAAGAGAAGGTAAGCACCGAATTTTTCATTTCCCGGGCTGTAATTGAATTTTAAGTATTTCTTATCAGAAAAACTGCATTTTTGGGAGTTAACATTATCAAAGCTTAGTATCTAAAAGTCTTTTAGTGTAACTGCACAACAAGGTGTACACGATATCTGAAAGAGTGGAAATTATTTTCATTTACGGTTCTAAGGTAGGTCTGCGTTAAAAACAGCTGCTGCTGTTAATCCCAGGCATTCAGACAAAAAGTGCAGTCATACCTATGTCGCAAAATTAGTTAACAAATTTGAAGAAACGGGGTCAGTGGTAAACCAGAATCGAATCGGGCGAAGAGTACTGAATGAAGTTTCCCAGTTAGAAGTTCTAGGTCATTTTACTGCAACTCCAATGTCTTCAATTCGAAAAGCAGCGACTGTCACAGGACTTTCGCAAGCAACGGTACAACCAGTACTTCAGTTAAATAAATTTCACCCTTACAAGATGCAAACCCTGCAAGAACTGGCGGAAGACGACTACGACCGAAGATTTCAATTTTGTGAGGAGATGACGGAGAAAAACCCAGAGTTGGTGAAAAACATCTGTTTTAGTGACGAATCTACGTTTTTTCGTGATGGACATACACAACGATCCCAAAAAATTAAGGTTTGAGCAGGTGTTTTCGGAGACACAATCGTGGGCCCTCTGTTTCTCGAAGAAAATCTAACTGGAGATTTCTAGCTGAACATGCTACAGAATACTATCGGACCTCTCATCATAGATGAAGTAGGGACTCAACGCAATCTTGACGGAAACCTGAATTTCATTAATTCATTTTCAACAGCTGCAGCTGCTTATCGGCAATTTTTAAATGACACATTTCCGGAACAGTGGATTGAAAGAAGAGGTCCCATAGAATAGCCAGCACGATCTCCGGATCTTACATTCCTTGATTTTTTTCTTTGGGGTCATTTAAAGTCAACGGTGTACGAAACAGCCTGCTTCAATAGAAAATCTTCGTGATCAGATAGTCAGAGAATGCCGTTCAATTCCAAGGGAAGTGTTTGCAAATGAATCGTGCATTTAAACAGCGTTTATCTTATTGTTTAGAACAAAATGGTGGACAGTTTGAACACTTAATTTAATTTTGTACTACATAAGTGTAACGTAAATAAATTAATTACACGCTGAAGGCGTATTTTATCGTTTACTTACTAGATCAATTTATCACGTAAATTGCGAGTACATTATCCGATCAGTTTATTGTTGAATATCTTTTTGCTGTGTTATCCTAATCTACCTTTGTATGATATTAGTGAAAAGGATTTTTCAAGACCTTTCCAGTGATGTGTCGCAAGGGGAGGGTTGCCATTTAAGATTTCAAAGTAGGAGGGGCCATGTTTGTGGGGTCACTTTGGTTCCCCCTGCGTACAACCGAAATTTTTTGTCCATTTTTTGATATCTCTTAGTTTAAACAAAATACGGCCCATTGAAGCTTTCAAAAAGTCACCCTGTATACATATTAAGTGTTCGTCAGGTACTGGATGTTTGATCGTTACCAAACACATCTACTTGCTTACTTTACATTTTCCAATATTTTAAAGAATGCAGCCTATGGCGTAGCATTTATGTTTTGAAATAATTGTTGAAACTAAAATGGCCAACTCTACGTATTAGAGGAGACATGTTTTTGGGATTATTAAATACTATTTAGTCCTTTTTGAAAAACTTTACACATGAAAATATTTTATGAACTACCGACATTTATCACAATTAATTCGTTACAGTCATTCAAGAAAAATACAAATGTATTTGCCGACATAATAAATTAAAATAACATATCGAATTGCACTCTGTTTATTTACTAATAAATGGGTGCTTGATCTATACCACCACAAATAAGTGTCCTAATTTTTACATGCAAGCGTTCTTAAAAAATTACATTCGCGATTTGCATTAATATCATCAAAGATAGTTTAATTTACAAACAAATAATTGATAGTGATAAAATTTAATACAGTTGTTTCAAGATGGTTTTGACAGAAAAAAGCCGAATTGCGATTACCGTAAAGCACTTAGGTAAGTCCTTTTTAAATCCAAAAGGTTGTTTACCGGTTTGCCTTATTTTTCTTTCTAATATTTCCGAAATTGAGTAATAAATAATTTCAAATTATCTACGTAAAGTTGAAAAGCTTGTAATTGTTTTCAATTTTTTTCAAACAGAAGGTACAAGGGCGTACTCCAAAGTGATATTATGTGTTTTTATTTTTTCATTAAAGCTTTTTACATTAAAAATAATGAAAAGAAAGAACAAATTAATAAACATGAAATAAACCGTAATTTCTCTGAATAATCAAGTTTTTACCATTTTTGCATAATTTTTACTTACACAAAAGGCATTGCAAAAGTGGATAATAAACATGTTTGAAAACGTATACAACTAAATCTAATTTAATAAATCAGAATGGAGTTTTTTATTCATTTCAATTACGCTGAATGTTTATCAATACACGTTACAATGACCTGTAATACGAGTAGGACTGGAATAAACGTCCGTGATTTCATCGCAACTGTATACAATACATATTGCAAATCAAAAGTTGTCATAAAGTTTTCCAAAAATTTTCTAAATTCGATTGTGCCCAAATTAAAGCTATTTAATTTTTTTTATTATTTTTGTGTGAATGTATGGGGCATAGAGAATAGGTGGTTAGAATATCTGAAAGTATTTCAAAGGAATCTTGTATACATAAAAATTATTAAACATACGTAACATTACAGTTTGCTAAACACATCAATTATAAATGTTTATGATGTATTAATGTATGTAATTGCAAACATAAAATTAAACACCTAAAATTGAAATAGGAAAATACTATTTGAAGTATGAGATGGATAGACCCAATGCACAATTTGTAAAAGTGAAAAACATGAATGTAGTTAACAATCAACTGTAAAAGCAGTGCATATCCTACAATTTTGTTATTATTCTTAAAATTTGTTGTTTAATATTTAAATATTAAAACGAAATGTGATGAATTGTTAAATTTTACACCCTTACTTTGTATTTGAACGGTAAGTAAAATAACATGATTTAACCATTAATTAAGATAAGTAACTTGGGTTTATTTAAGAAATCGATTAAATTTGAAACATTGAATGTTAAAGAACAATAATTATCCATTTCTAGTAAGCATTTTAGAGTTATGAAACAAATTGTTAGGTATGTAGCAGATATTTTAAGGCCACGTTTGCTACAACAAAAGCAATGTATCGGCATACAACTTGAATTAAAAGTATAAGTATGGATATAAATATTAATTATAAATTGTTATTTTGTTGATGTTGATTTAATACATTTTTTACTTAGGTCTTTGCGATTTAATTTTTTTTTGGTAATGACAGTTATCAAAAGTGCATTGGAGCTAATGTTAACATCTAAATGGAATAATCCATTTTTAACAAAATGTTAAGTGAAATAACACAAGGGATTGTTTTACATTTAGTTCCTGTGTGGATTAACTTTCCGAAAAACGAACGCAGCAGGAATGAGCTAAAAGCCAGGTAATGCAAATTAAAGTTGAAGGTATAAATGTAATATGTGGAGTAATTTTAAGGTTTCTAAGATTTGAATTAAGCATTCGAATATTTATTCTAACTCTTAATTTCTATTATTAAAAAAAATGTTCAAACCCTTCAAACGTATTATGGATTTTGAAATATTCCAATTTTAGTTTCCACTTTTCTATTTTATTTCTATCCTATTGCTCTTTTAAAAGGACTCCACTGCATGTGCAAAGGTTGATAAATTTTCAAACTCTTGCATTTTTAAATCCAAAGCAGATCTCTAGGAGTTCCTTTTCATTGGAAACAGGCGACTAGTAGCTTGTGCTGCTATGTCCGACGGTGAACTAACTAAACTGCAAACTGTGATATGTATATATTAGTAATTACATCTCGGTTTTTACATTGTTAATATCAGTATTATATCAACGCTGTTTGTGACGGCGCACTATGGAAAATAAGAGAACTTCGCATATCAAAAATGGTTTTTACTAATGTGGCTATTGTCATACTTTTTTCATTTTATTTAATAGTT
>JAHWXV010843566.1:0-14674 GCA_024586415.1 Phrixothrix hirtus
CAGACCTACCCCTACTCTGCCGATAACTTTAGAGCTAGACGGTCAAAGATTTTTTTGTCACGTTTCTAATAAATACCCTCATTCAAATTGCTACGTGGCAACTGTCCGAAATCAATCAAAACTGTTTTGATAATCAAAATAACTAACATAAGCAATAATCTCAAATGATTCAAATATTAATTAATTAAAGAAAATTAAATTTAATAATCGGATTAAGGTCCATAGTACTCATAATGGGTTAATTAATATAGAAAAATGTGTTTAAATAATTCACACAGTCTAATCCATAAATTTTTAATTGTTAAATCAACTAGTTTCGCCTAAAATTAGACATTTTCAAGATAATTAAAAATTAGCTAAAAGAAAACATGCCATCTAAATAAATGTCATGTTTTCTTTTAGCTAATTTTTAATTACCTTGAGAATGTCCAATTTTATAGGCGAAACTAGTTGATTTAACAATTACAAATTTATGAATTAGACTGTGTAAATTTTTAAACAAATTTTTTTAAAGAAAACTAATTAAATACTATTACGTATTATTGCGTCACGTCGTGCAACGATTTGGTAAAATCAAATGTATTTGTTATCCGAATTGATTAGATAGTAGACAAAGAAAACCGTCGAAATCTGTATTCGGTGAGTAAAGAACGCGAATATGAATTTAACTATAAATAAGACGCTTTTGCGAATTGAAAATCAGTCTTCCTATGAGACTCAATATGGGATATTGCCTCGCGCATAAACCGTAAAAGCTTATCTGTAAGGTCAAGCAATTTTGTTATTAAATTTTACAGTGATCTTCACGTGACGTCTTCTGGATTCGCCAAGACTGCTAAAATTCTGAATACCGTTCAAATTAATAATCCGTTAAAAAGCGCCGCATACTAGAGATCTACATATACAGATCCTAGAACGACACCCTATCTCGTAGTGCTCTGTAACGAAGACATAATCCTCGTAACCGAGTATCTTTAGCGTTACCGCCGCCGAACTTGCAAAAGAATCGATTTTGAGTCGACCACAAGCAAGTTGCTCTGTAACTATTTGTGCCCGACGCCAAGCGCTCATCAACGTCATTTTGCATTAAGTGGTGTTAATAGCGGACCTAAACTACGCTGTGTATGCTATGTAGCGATCTGCAAACGACTCCAGACGTCGTGACGCTTAGCGATACTGAGTGGCAAGAAAGGTTGCGAGTACACGGTAACGCTACCGCATCAAATACCTGTCCCCTGTATAAACTACGTACACAGCGGCCACCAAGAGCGACACGTCCCTTGCTCAGATTCCGAAGCATAGTGCCGGCCTTCGCGCTCAGACAGCAGGAACCCAGAACTTGATCGAGACAGAACACGCCACACCGAAAACTTACATCAATGTCGCAACGACCTTAAATATTGACAGCCGCCTAGATCTCATACAAAAGCTAATTTCTCATGCATACATAAATGATTGTAACTAATCCATTTTGTCTACTATCAGAAAACTATTTATATTTTTATTTTATTTTCATTTTGAACTATAATTTTGGTTTGATTAGTGTAAATACGCTGTTCTAATTTCCATTTAATTTTGTAAATCAATTATTATTATTACCTTTATTTTTAATACCGCCGAAAACTGAAACGATCATCAATTAAATATCACCGAAGTTCGTTTCATGACCGAAGTCCGAGAGACGTTATTTCAACAAATGATGTCAACCGGTAACTAATCATTTCGCAGGTATACCGACCGCGAAGCCAGGCGAACAGAGCCTTCCAGGTTACTGGGGACATCACCAGGACCTCCCCGCACGACCGAGCTATTACCGAGTAGAATGTAAATTCTTTGTCTTTCCCGTGTCCCTTTCATTGCGATTTGAACGTCACATAGCAAATATCAAGTTTTATTTTAAACTCGGTAAATCATTTACTGAAACGTTTAATTTGATGAAACTAGTATATGGTGAGGATTGTTTATGACGTACGAGAGTGCATGAGCGGTATAGACGATTTAAGGGCTGCCGTATGGACATAAATTACGACAAACATCCTGGTGCAAAAAGATCTGTGGTTGCTGTGAGTAATATCGAACTTGTGTGTGAATTTATCACAAATGAGCCGAAATCTTCATTGCGATACAAGGAAATGGAATTATATATTTCCAAAGATTCTATTCATTGCATTTTGAAACAGTGCTTGGGGCTGAGAAAGATTTGTACACGGTTTGCAACATACAAGCTAACTCATCAAAAATTGTAAAGACTTGTTTAAAGAGTCAAAAAAGGACGAAAACGTTAAGTATTTTATTGTAACTGGTGATGACCAGTGGGGTTTTCAATATAATTCAGATGCCAAGCGTCAAAGCTCTGAATGGAAGCATCTAAGCGAAGACAAACCAAAAACAAACTGTTTGGAGAAGTCAAAAGTCAAGATAATGTTGACTTGTTTTTATGATTGGGAAGGCATAGTGCACAAAGAGTTTGTACCAACTGGCCAAATATTACCTTGGTGTTATGAACCGTCTTTTGCCGCATATTCGTCGTGTGCGACCTCAATATCGTGAAAATGTAAGCTCGCGTTTGTTACATGATAATGCACAATGTCGTCTCTCGTCGCTTGTCGCTGATTTTTTTAACTAAAAATGGCATTTTAATCATCAACGATTCACCATATTCATCCGATTTAGCCCCTGCGACTTCTATCTATTCTCTAAACTACATTTACCGATGAAAGGACAGCGTTATGCCGTAATAAATTGAAGCCATTCAGAAGGTGTCTACAGCGACCTTGAAGGAAATCTCTAAAGATGAACTTAAACATTCATTCGACATGTTAATTGACCGTGCAGAACGTTGCCTTGAAGCTGAAAGAGACTATTTTGAATAAAATAAATGAATTGTGCCAAAATTATAAGCTTTTGTTTTTTTAAAGTTCTGTTTTCTCTAAGACAGACCTCCTATATCAGAGTAGTCATTCGTTTGAAAACTCAAACTCTAAAGACGAATCTTAGTTAACTATACAAGATTTTACAAATAACGTAATCCAGTTTAATACTTTGTATTTAAATCGTCTTTAACGCATCAAGGTATTTAAACAGAGTACATAAATATTACATGATTTATTAAATTACTAAATAACCAAAAATAACAGAGCATAAGGAAAATGCTTAAAAAAAATGAATGCACAAGGTTATAGCCAATATTCTAAATTATCTACCAGTTATGTAGGCAACTCATTACAAAGAGCCTTATCACATTCAAGCGAAGCCAGGCCCTCTTCACGATGCTGTCATAATTAATTTCGCTGCACTTGTTTTTTATTTAAGCGGCTCTGGAAAATTCTGTTTGTCCATTCCTTTATTTGGGACAGTGTACATCTTAAATTACTAGTCACAAGAAGACGATGACAACTTAAAGGGAAAGAAGAAGTGAAAGAGTTCAGCGTAGATTTAACATATAAAGAATAAACGAAGATGGCTATGAACAACCAAGCTAAGGTACACGTCCAAAGGGATGATGCGAGGACTGGGCATCTGCACTCCAACACCAAAAAGACTAAGACACAAATACACACCTAAAGTAAGTTCAATCTTTAACATAAACATGCGAAAGGATTTATAAAATTTGAGAGACACGAAAGCGCAGAATTATATAATGAAAAGAAGGTTATTGCCAAATAAACCCACCAATTAACAGAATTTCAAGCGAAACTAAATAAATTCAAAGATGTAAAGGTAAGAATTACAAAAAAACATACTAAATTGTTGAATAATTCGTTTTCCCCTGAATACGACATTTATTACCGAAGCAATAGCGGCACAACTTGTTATTTGAAATAAAACAAATTATATAACAGAAACCGTTGGTTTTTACTAAGTATTTCAGTAACACAATGATTTGAACATTTTCTAAAATAAATTAAATATAAATAATAAGTCACATTCTAAAATCTGTTTGTGCGACACTTGCAACAATAAATCATCGACTAAAATAAACGAAGTTTCTAGGTGAATAACGAAAACAATAACCAATTTTATATTTATATTTTTAAGAAGAAAACACATTGTTATAGATTAATTTAATTTTAATAGAGCAATAAAATATCTACTAACTTAGCAAAATTTAACTTTAAACCAAAATATAACACTTTTTTATATTTTAAATTAAGTCTAACTACACATTTTTACAAAAACACTTAAACATTATTCTGTCTACATTTTACAAACCGAATCTGATTTACATTGTGAGTCGAATAATAGTTTGATGCTTCCTCTGAAGATGATTTACTCAATTGAATCGAAATATATCATTCCTGAAGTTTAAGTAACTGACACTTGGTTCGTGTTTGTTATTTTATTATATAGGCTACAATAAATGCATTGGATGTTTTATTTCCTAATTATCAAATTTAGTTTCAAATTTTGACTTAATATCGATTAAACTTACTAAAACTCCGATCTCGACATTTTTTTTGCCTATGCCTCTCTACTTGAAGCGGACCTAACGATTGTTTTAGATTCTTTAGTGTAAATCTTTATGAATAGACTATTCTAAAGTATTTTTTAACAATACCCTAAAATCATAGCACGAAAGAATCTTCAGGGAAAGGTGGGCGGGGTAGGGAATAAACACCCGGCTTATATTACCGGTATGTAGCGGTTACCAAAATGGCTTGAAGAATGTTCTGTATGAAGGCAAATCTGCCTGGACATTCTCGGTCAGTCCATATGCCGGAGAATTCGAACCGTATGCAAGCCGCTATCCTTCGAAGCCCAAAAGAATGGACGATACTGAACCGCGAATAACCCCCAAGAGTTACATTTTAAACCTCTATAGTGAGAAAAAAATGGTTTAATATACTGTAAGTTTGAACAAAGTTATGGATGCAGTTGCCGTGATTGCCAATAGTAAATAGTAATGTCAAATACTGTAAAATATCTTATTGAATCAATTTGAAAGCTGTAATATTTCAATAATATGAAGTCACCGTTTGTCAGGATGTTTCTTCATATTTTCAGATCTTTGAAGTTTGGGTTTTTATAAAACGACGGTTGTCATGAAAATATGGGAGATTCTTAGATCTTTTTTGGATGAAAATGAATTAATTGGTAGTTGTCAGGATGTATAATTTGTGTTCAAGGCTTTTGAATCCTCGCGTTCTCTGAGGGCTACTGGAAATTCACCAGTTCGCGGAGTAGTAATTTTGATGGTGATGCTGATTGTGTCGGCGAAAGTTAGGATCCGAACACGACGTGAGCCCCGAACGTGCATCAGAGTCATCAAATTAAATTCGAGGTAAAAGATATTAGCAGAATATGGACTTCTAGCATAAACGCTTCCTTGTTTAGATTTTGTTGCTTACTAAATATTACAAATTCATAAAGAACAGCATGATAATGTCTCGTTTGTAAGAGTCCATGACGTGGCGTGTAGATTTTCGCGGAACTATGTCGACGTAAATACCAATTCTGCTCAATAACCTTTGTTTGTAGGTCCCGGGGACCATTATTCCTTGAACGTCGCCACAAGTGCCTCTTTGGTCCATACTATACCGTACTTGGAAGGCCGGGGATATTAAGGCAACGCCGAATGTGGTAAAATTTTCATGTGTAGGTGAGATAAAGTAAGGTCTGGTAATCCATTTTTCAAGATACTATCCCTACGAATTAATTTATTTCTTGTTATTGTGTGTGTGTGTGGATCATCCCTTTTGTGTTGGCTAGAAAACCCTTAAGATAGTGCGCCCATTTGTATCCAGAACGCCCGAGAGGCACCTGTAATTTTCACACTCTCATGGGTGTAACCATCGACGACGCCTCCCAACCGCAGTAGACGGCCTGTTAGATGTAAGTTAGATTAAGAATTTCACTGTAAAACGTCAATCCCCTTTAGGTTAAAAGACGAACCCTTGGGTTGGGTCCCATTCAGCTGTCACATCCGAGAACTGGTGATTTATCGTACAATTGAATTCTTGCTCAGAGATTGGCAGTTATTATATTTATTGATTGTTCAAGGTTACTAGCCTTTTATTTTGTATTTACGTAGCCTTAAGAGCTACAATTGATACCTAATGGTTGTGAAGGTATCAGAGCGACCTGTCACACCGGCTTTTCATTGGGCCTGATCGATTCATTTGATTTATTCTTATCCTATTGTCGTCAATTGTATAACGGTCTCCATTTCCATGTCCAACGTAGTATAAAAAAATTAGCGCTTTTCAGTGAATATAATCTCAGACCAAAATAATATTTGGAATTAGTTCCACTAGAGACGAGATCTTAGACATGATCCTATACTATAACCCTATGCCTATAATTAAATCATTGAAATAGGAAAAATTTGAGGAAGCGTCCTTTCTAAACGTTTATAGCTCTGAACTCTTGAAATTTTCATGCAGCTTTTCTCATAAAAGGGTACACAAGAGCCACTTAGAATATCACATAACCGTTTGCGAGCCGTCATTAGGGCTAGGGGCATTCGTCTTCCGCATGACAATGTGGTCGTGCACGTAATCATTATTGCGTAGGCAGACCTAATGTTCAAAGAAATCTCGCATCCATTCTATAGTCCAGGTTTGGCGTCAGTAATTACTAGCTCTCACAGAATTTAAATTTGAATTCCAGGCGAGAAAGTCCGAGCACTTGATTATTCCAATTTGTTACCAAGGAGGGAAGTTATTTTTACACATACAGAGATGTTTCCAAGTAGGTGTAATGAATGCATTGAAATAAAGAAAGATTACATTGGAAAACAGAACACACCGATTTTCTTTTTACCTTCCTGCTACCCAGCGACGGAAACTTATGGAGACATCTTCGTGATTTAATCAAAAATAATCCATTTTGAATTACATAGTAAATTATTTCTGTTAATATAAATAGTATAATTATAATCGGGACTTTTAATAATATTTATGTATTCCGGGATATAAAAATCCATTTGCCCTTATACTTCAACTGATATGACCTTTTCGTCATTTTTTCTAGAACTTAACCTAACCTGGTGCTGTTCGAAGTTGCAATAGGAATTTTTACTTGTCATACAATACATTGATACTGCACCTACGGCTTTAGTTCATTATTCACAAATAAACCATATTTTAAATTATTTTCCGTAGAAAAATCAACGACTACGACTAGGTTTAAGTTCAACAATAAACAAGTGAATCATGGAGTCATTGCCGCCGGCAACTTGAAAGCTTTTCATAAAAACATATTGTGTATCTATTTTTGACAATAATCTTTATGCAAAATTGCTATAATTACACACCTTAACATCAAAGATCTCTGCAGCGTCTGCCCAACTATTTCAACACGACTCTTCGTTTGCACACTGACTTTTTATCGTTAACTGGATTTTGGGAGCCTAACACAAACCTTTGTAACCTTCAAAAGTCATTAGTTGGTTTGGAAACTCAATTTTGAAGGGTCGAAAATTGATCACAATGCCGAAAGAACACAGTAATATTTTTTACTCACTAGGGAAGACTAGATTCAAGTATCTTTGATGCTAGGTTGACGTTGCGACAGCATATCGACATTTGTGTCTCACATGCAAAAGCCGGAATGTCATCATCGTAAGGTTTGATGTATCGCTGAAATAGATTAATTTACTACAAGGTCTGGTAATGGTCTGGCTAGAAACCGTATGGGAAAATGCTACTAGGTTAAGGAAACTTCAAGTTAGTATATGACAGTAGATGCTCTGTAGTTTGTGTCGAATTCACAAATCCATAAAAATCTGAGTGTTTCTATCATTGAAAACAGTTGTCACAAACAAAGCTTTGTTTTAGGTCAGTTGTAATCCACTTATCGTGAGACATGGAGTGTACGAAGAGGAAATTTGCAGGACTCCAAGGTGGTTTGAGCCAATCTTTTTGCTTTCGTTATATAAAGCACCTTTATTATAACAATAAATACTCTCAAATGCAATATCAGTAAGATAAAATATTGAAGGGTTTAAATTGAATCGATGCAGACCCTGTCCAGAGGTTTATCGTTAACATCAAAGGTAACACAAGCCTGTGTGATATCAGATGATTGAAATGAATACCTGTTATTTTGATGCTGATTCCAGAACAGGTTGTAGTTTTTTTCCATCACATACAGTTTTTTCACAATTTACATATACTCTCTATTAGTAAATATGTATTTGGATACTATAGATAATTATGTGAGGTCAAGATATATGTACTATTTTTTTCAAACTAGGCCAATTAACGTTAACGTCCAGGTTTCAACACTGAATTAACCAATCAAAAAATTAGAAAGTTAGTGGAAGTTTCCCTGGTGGCGTAACAACCTTCATTACAATTTACATGTGATTGTGCTGGAAGATGTTGTAGACGTATTATAATTCTCAGATTCTTTCGTTTCCAGCGCATTCTCAATGTGTCTATCTAATTGTAGTTTTATTGTCTTATAATCTCTTCAGGTAAGCGTAAAGTTTTTTGTTGCATTTGTCGAAATTATGTAGTGCTTAAGAAAAAGAACCGACAACAGATTTTACGAAGAAAGCTTGCTATGCTATTGCGTAGCGAAGTTAAGGCTGTGGACAAAAGCAAAGAAAACGTGTGTGTATTTTGCAATTTTTATTATGTGGAGGGAATCTAAAGACCATTTTAGTAATTGTTACTCTTGTTTAGTTAATGTTCAGGGATGCAATTCACAAAATATGAAACAAATTACATATTCAAGTATACCTTCATACATTAGGCCAGTTCCCTACGGAGAAGACCTTTTCGTCCAGTCGTTTTAAAATACATTGCAGAGGTTAATGTTGAAAGTAATGAAAACGCTGAAGGCGATAATGACGATATTTACAAGTATGAATATGATTTTATTCCACAACAGTTCTCTCAAAATGAACTTAATGATCTGGTACGGCATCTAAATTTGACTAAGCAATCTACAAAACTACTTGGTTCTCGACTTAAAAGTAAAAATCTTCTTGCCGAAGGAACATAGTTTTCATTGTACAGACCCAGAGAAAAAGAACTAGTTCCTTTATTTTCCAAGAACGGTTCTTTTTGGTATACTGTAATGATATAAACAAGTTATGCACGAATCGAGGGACGAATCGGCTTCGCCATGATTCATGTCCATTCAAGATTCATGAGCCCAGCCCACCCCGACGTCCTTGTCCGCGCGTCCGGGTCAGGCCCGAATGACGCAATGTGTTGACGCCGATACTGTGGGATAAAACCGAAGGTTTCACAGATTTTCCATTTATATTGTTCGAGCAGTCAGCAGAAAAGAACAATGTCGAACGAAACAAATCGAGCAGAGTTACCTGTACCTACAACTTCAACTCCCGATTCAGACACCGTCGACTTTTGGACAACCTTAACACACGCAGGAACATCAACCACATCGACATAGTATTCTTTAGATGACTTTTTAAAAAAAAGTTGCGAAGAAATTGACGATCCAGTATATTCTACTGAACAATATTGTTATATTAGCCCCGACACAACAAATTACGAAAACGATAATGGAGTAAGTAATTTATTATTTTCTAAATTACATAAATTACCGAAATCAAATGGAATACCACGAAGTACCTGGTATCCAGCCACTGGCCGACCCTATGTACGATATTTACCAGAGTTTAAAAAATTGTTTTCTAGGTTGGGTGATTATTTGTTTTATACTGATAATATGCAATGTAAGGTTTTCTATTTTAGTATATTGCCATATCAAGAGCAATATTTTAACATAATGTGTCATCAATGGTTTAAATTGTACGCCCAAGGGGCTGTTTTAAAAATTCCAAAATTAGTAATTTATCAAATGGAAATGCATATACGTGGTCATTACCATTGCACTGTCTGTGGTTTTAATTGTTATTCGTTAAAAAGTAGTAATTGTACTTGTAAGTTTGAAATGTCACTAATAACAGCAGCCTATAATTTTTTCTAGATGCGATCAGGATTATCTGATGAATTTAATAGAGTTAACTTGGTCGGATCAAATACAACTCATGAAATTAATTCTATGGATTCAGATGACAATATTAATAGTACAACAGCAAGACCTTCCAGGCAAATGACAATTACGGAATTAATTGAAAATATTGCAAAAAATCAACAAAGACAAGAAGGACGAACTGATGAAGAAAAAGGACGAACAATTATCGGAAATTTCGTTCGAACAATTAAAGGAAACATTAAAAGACAACGACTCATTCACGATATTATGTGCGACGTGTCTTTTGAAAGAGGTCAAGCTTGCATTACTAAATATCTACAACAAAAATTTCAATGAGGGCTGTTTTGGATTATCTTCCATCCAATCGATAGAAGGGATTTGCACTGGTACATCATCCACTATTGTAGCTGGAGTGAAGGCTACTGTAGATGCGCTCGGATCAGACAATTACCAATTAAAAAACAGCATCGAAAATTTATTGAACATTACCAGCTTACCAATAGATACCTCTTTAATTTGTCAAAGTGTTTCTTACGTGAAGAGAACATGTGCACATTGAAATCGGAGGGCGAAAAAGGTGATTACCTCATGAAATTAGAAACGTATCCTGTACGGAATATTTTGGGCAAGGAAAGGAATCAATGGTGGAAGGAAGCCACGATTCGGATGAATTTATTAACATAGAACCCTGTGGGTCCACTTCAAATCAAACTGGATGGAGTAATTCAACATGCCATAAACAATTTGAAGCAACTAAAAAATGTCAAAAAATAAGGAAGAAGAACTCTTACATTTTTTTCGGGAATACCCATGTAGTCTCATATTAAATATGTTAAATAGTAGAATCTGGTTAAATTCGGCATTTAAATTCATCAGACGAACTGATCCAATTATTCAATGTGTAAGTGATATTTCTAATTTAGAAATAATCGATTTATTTATAGAACAATTGTATGAATATTATTCAGTGGAGACTTTTTATTGACTCTTCTAATAGGAGCCTCATAGTTATACTATTTCATAATGGGAATATGTATGGGCTAATTCATTTCTGCGGCCTACTCAGTTCAAATGAAAAATAATATTCGAGAACACGCAAGTGCTGTTAATTCAGTACAATGTGCACAAATAGTTAATCTGTGGTGACTTCAAACTTATAGGAATATTATTAGCACAACAAGTTGGATACACGAAAATGCCGTGCTTTCTATGTAAGTAGGATAGTTGGGAAAATCAGACACATTGGAGCGTGATGGTTTGGCCACAGCGCAAACACTTTATGCCTGGGACTAAAAATATCTTGTATGAACCACTTGTAGACCCTTTCTTCCACCACTCCACATCAAGAAACAGTTTGTCAGGGATCTACCATAAAATGGATTCTGCTATAAATACCTATCAATGAAATTTCCATTCAGTACACAAGAAAAATTGAAATCTAGGATGTTTGTTACACCTCAAACCTCAAATTGACGAAAGACAATGATTTTGAGAATACGATGAAGGAGAGAGAAAAGGACACGTGGATCACCTTCAAATTGATTACTGAAAGCTTTCTAAGAAATAAAAAAGATCAAAATTACAAGAAAATTGTTGAAACAATGCTAGAAAATTTTAAAAACTTGGGTTGTAGCATGAGCGTAAAAATTTATTTCCTATATTCTCATCTCGACTATTTTCCGGATAATCTGGGCCTTACAGTGAGGAACATAGTGAATGCTTTCATCAAGATCTTAAGGTGATGGTGAAGAGGCAAGTGGGATAAAAATATAATGGTCGACTAGTTAAAGAAGAGGATGTTTGAAAATGAATGGTACAATATGTACACTGGAACATAAGACTACAAAAAGTAGCCTTAAAAACGTTTCGGCAATGCATACGAATATTTTAAGTGGAACTGTAAAAAATGGTTTTTGTATGAAACTGTATTCTGATAAATAGTAGTGTTAAATTAATAAAAATCTTTAAAGCATAGCTTCTTATTTGGTGTAATAATAACTTGACGTGGTGGATAAAAATAGAAATAATTTCCAAAATAAGTAAGAACACCTATTTTCCAGCAATTATTTGACAAAAATTTTAAAATGCAGGCTTGTATAATATTTTAATGGACTTTCATCTACATACATATGTGAATGTAGCATCTAAAGCTAGTACTATCAAAGTCAATCGAAATTAAAAACTACAAAGATGAAATTGGTTTTTATAAATCAGAGACGTCGAAAAACTACGAATTAAATAAATTAATTGTGGTCTGTTGTGTCTAAACTGAGGCTTATATAACTCAAAGTTGTAAACTAATTTTGATTCAATGCGGCAGCGAAATGTCAAATTTTGTATATAGAATTACTTGTACCTCCTAAAATTAATTCAAGATGCCATTCGTTTGTTTTTGAGAGATACTTGGCAGTGCAGAGTTATGCAGTCCTAGAATAATCAAAATTACTCAACGTTCGTATAATGTTATGAAATATCTTTGTATTTAATAAAATTTTATAAAATGTTTATTACTTAATATTCAGAAGGTGATATAAATACGGGTAGCTTTTCAAAAAAACACTACTTGATATTAAGCAAAAATTGCGTAATGGTAACTGACTGTACCCTACAATTTAATTAGTAGTATTAAAATCTGGCGTGAGACAACACACGACTTCCTCTCACGTACATAGATATACAGATATGAAAATGTTAACAAATAATTAAACTATTATTTACGTTTATTTTGGGAACGGTAATTCTAACGGTCACCCATCCAAGTTACTGGACGCGTAAAACCCTGCTTAACTCCAGAGGTTTTCTCTGATAACTCACTTCAACGCATTTTTCAGGAATATCTCTAAGTTCATGTAAAAGGATGTTAACGACATAAGAAGCATAGAAAGTTTCAAAAAGATTGTTAAAAACGTTTTCGAGAAAATCGCAAAAAACTTGAAAATCGCAAGAATAAAGTGGCACTTCCGGTCATTCGATTTTAACTAAATTCTTGATATCTCATGTACAGAAGATACAAAACATAAATATAGTTTTTGATTTTCGTATAATCATTACTTTTTGGGATACGTTGTTCGAAACTAATACTCCTAGCACTTCCGGTTACTCGATTTTCAAAAATGTATTAAAGAAACTCCTTAATTAATACAAAACTAAATTAAGTAGCTAAGAAATATACAAAGTTTTAAAAAAATCTTTAGAGCCGATTTCAAGAAAACCGGGAAAATGAAGAATTCGGAAAGTATCTAAAAATGACAGAAACAGAGTGATACTTTCGGTTATTCGATTTCAACCAAATTTTTGATTTTACATTCAAAGGCGATTAAGACCTCAAATATATATTTGCATTTAGCTAGGGCTTTTAGTTTTATAGTTATTGTATTCAGAGTTAACAGTGAAAGTGCTTCCGGTTACTCGATTTACGGAAAATTTTCTGAGTAACCACCTAGACCATATAAAAGCGTCTGAAATGCTTAAGAATTATAATAAATTTTAAAAATATTGTTAGAGCAAATTTCGAGAAAATCTCGAATACGAAGAACTCGGAAAATATCAAAAAATGATGGAAATTAGCTGGTACTTCCGGTTATTCGATTTTAACCAAATTCCTGATTTAGCACACTAACGTGATTGTAACCTTAAATATAAATTTTCATTTAGCTAGAATTTTTAGTTTCATAATTATTTTATTCAAACTTAACGGCGAAGGTACTTCCGGTTATTCGTATTTTATAAAAAACCGCCTAGATTATATGAAAGGACATTCAATTTCTAAGAAATATAGTAAATTTAAGAAAAATAGTTAGTTCCGATTTCGAAAAAATCTTAAAAAACCAAAAAATGACAAGAGTAAAGTGGCATTTTTGGTGTTCCGATTTTAGTGAAAATATTGCGATCGCGTGCGACTCAAATATAAAATTTTGTTATTTTAGGACTTCTGGTTTTTGAGCTATGGTGTTCACAGAAACACAAACACGCACAGACCAATTTCCAAAAACATGATTTTCATACTCAGGGGACCCGAAAATGTGTATTTCCACTAAAATTTCGGCATCGAAAATTTTGGTCGAAAACAATTCTTTCTCTTTTACCTATATATCATATAAGGTAAGAGAAAGTAAAAAATAATAGAACTAGCTTAATAGTTAATGTATTGTAATACAAGGGCTATGCTGTAATAATCGGGATTTTCGCATTCTAGTCGGCACATCGCTCTGTAACCCCCAGCATTCAAAATAGTATTGCCGTACGAGGGTAATGTGCAAACAATCATATCAAATGGTTTAGTCAGTCCTGTCCAAACACCGAGTTACTGTCACTGTATCAGTAATATTCAGCTAACGCGATGGAACTCAATAGGCCCGATTTTAGAGCGGTGGCCCAATACGATTATGAAAAAGGTTTTAAATAAGAGGAATTCCTAGTAAGTAACGGACTGCAATATTCAATTGGTATACTGAATTCAAAAAAGGACGACAGTCATTAAAAGATGACCCCCCCCCCATACCGTCAAACCGAAAACTCCAGTTATCACAGAAAACATTACTGCTGTAAAAAATTTAGTGAAAGAAAATCGAAGAATAACATCAGCACAAACAATATCATACAACTACCTTGTTCTTGTCAATCCACCAAACACCGGGTTGCGTGGTTTATTATAGCACTACGATAACGCGCCATCCCACATAACGACTAGAACAATTGTTGAGTTTTCTTCTGCCTCAAAAGTTAAAATTTTGCCACAACCTCACCCCCCCCCCCCTAG
>JAHWXV010843645.1:0-10438 GCA_024586415.1 Phrixothrix hirtus
AAATGTGCTCAAAAGCTGCGCGGAACTTTAGAGAACGGCTGCAAATGTGTATAGATGCCAACGGCCGCCATCTTAATGACATAGTTTTTAAAACTAAGTACATGTAAAATGGTATGAATCAAGTATTTATAAGAATAAAACATCATGTCTCTAAGTATCCACGTTTTTTATTTATTAGACCTAAAAACTGCTTAATTCGTTCTGCTGCACCCTGTATTACTCATCGTTATATTCTGCAAGGCACAATATCCGCAGATGGAAAGCTATTATTTCCTTTACACTGCTAGAAATAATAACAAATTATTAGTTTAATTTTTTATTATTGTAGATTGTTAGTCTTTCCCAAAAGAGCTGTTAATTTTTTTTTAAAATGACTGTCTCGTACTTTAAAATGTCATAATGTTTTCGATTTGTATATAAAACTTAATTGAAGTTGAAGTCTAGAAATCATCACCAGTGTGGTAAAACTTAATAAAATAATTAAAAACTACAAAAAAGTAAAATATTACAATTTACTCGAGAAATTATAGAACGTTTAAAATAATCAGTTAACATCACCGGTACTTAATAATAATCATAAGTTATCTAACTAGTACAATTAGTTGTAATTATTTGTCTGGACAAGTTGATTGTGATCTAGATACATAATCGTATGGATTTGAAGTATATTTTTTTGTTTTTTAATCTGTTGTAGATAGTGCATGTCAGATTTAAGGTAGCAGTAATCATTTTTTTTATTTTTTATTTAAATTATATTTTTATTATTGTACATAATGTTGTGGTATTTGTTAATTGAATTTTGACTTTTAATTTGTGATTTTTAAACATGCCTAATATACTTCAAAGATTTACTAGTTGTTCTGGAGGGATTTCTAAATATAAATTTGAATGAAAATATTATTTTGTTCGATATCGTTTTAAACAACTATTTTGGGGAAGACTAACATTTTACAATAATAGAAAAAATTAAACTAAAATTTGTTATTATTTCTATCAATTTAATTTAAATTCTCAATATAACAATGAAGCAATACAATATTTCTTTTAAATGTTGTTTTTAAAGAAAAACTAGCGAGTTTGTCTTGTAGTTAAAACAGATTTTTAACAGACAATATTTATGTATCTTGCCAAAAATAGCTAAAAGGCGTATTTTTAATAAATATTGGAGATAAGCCTTATCATTACTAGACCTGTGGAACGGACATTGTCCAGAAAAATTAAAAATTTTTTTTTCAAAAGTTATTGCAAAAGGAACGACAAAGGACGTACAAAAATTAGATGTAATTGCATTTCGAATTAAAAAAACATTGTGTCATTCTTCAGACGCAGAATCGCTATTCGATTTATAAACTAACTTACACGAGAGGAATGTCATTATCAAATTACAATCATTAAGGCACAATGAACTGACATTAAAAATTTTGAACGTCCATTTACGTGTACTTAGTAAAAAAGCGGACAAATTTCAGAAAGACTGCCAGAAGATCAGTGGGTATCAAGTCCTATAGAACAAAATTACCTACAATTCCTAAAAACGTATTTCCCACGCTGTTTAACAACTCGTGGGATGTTCATCAAACTAAGTCAGTACACAATCTAAAAGTTGGATTTAAGAAGGAAATTTTTGTTCCAATTAGTGAGACTAATGGTCAAGCGATTGGCTTCCCTTAAACAGGCTGACCTAGATCCATCGGATCCAGCCTTTATTTCTAAATAATTTTGCAATACCTTGAAGGTAAACGGAAATAGCTTATCAAGGAAAACTAAAGGATGTAAGAAGAAGCAAAACATTGAAGCTGGGAAAATTATTTCATCGGAACAAGTGCTACATAATATATTGGAACTCTCTTCTTCAAATATAAAGCGCAGATGGAATAAGCTACCAACTGAAAGCGAAGGTGAGGGTGACGATGATCCATCTCGCATGCTTCAGAGCCATCTCAAAATTTTTGAGACGAAAGTGACAAGCCGTCTACAGAGTAGACCACCAACAAAAAGCTATCTGGTCATAAAGCAGGGAAGAAAACAACCTGGCCTGGACAAATTACTTCAGTTCAAGGCGGTAACCGTTTATAAAGTGCAAAGTACGAAAACGGCCAGAGAAAGAAGTTTATATCTTTTACTCAAACAACGATATTCAATTCTAGATTCAGATGGTCAAGAAAAATCACGTAACGAGCATTGTTTCATGTCTCCGAACTGGAAGAAAAATGGGAAAAACCCAGAAAATGATAATTTTTCCATTCTTGTTCTTTTTCCATTGTTCCAAATAAGTTTTTAGTTGTACCAGTGTAATTGTTTATCTAATATTTTTTCATTTATACAGAATTCAAATATTTTTGATTTATATGTCCTGATTATATTAACATTTTAGAAATTTTTTAAATTTTGCAACAAACCTTACAAAAATTTTTAAAATGGTGTTTTATTTAATGATGAAATCCTAAGGTACTTTGTAGTTGCCAAGATTACTTTCAATTATGATCCAAGTTTGATTTATTACTGGATGTACTGATCGGAACATAGTTGAAAACTTTATACACAACATTAATCCAAATTCCAAATAAATAAAAAGTGATCAAATAGATTGCTTTAATCCAAAGTCACAAATAAAACTTGTAAGTCTCTTTCCTGTTTGATAAAAAAACACAAAACAATTGTTTTAGCATGATTTTGATTCTAATAGGAGACAATTTGGACAAAATTATGAAAATCTGCATCATTGTTATCTGAGGAAACGCAATTTATACCGAAGTAAATTGAACGTGAAGCAATTTTCTTGTTTTATATCTTAAAAAGGTTAGTTTTTTGAAAAATTCTTAAAATAATTAAGCTTTAGTTTTTATAGGAGTATTTATATCGAGATAACAATACAAAACGATCGACGGAAACCATGGATTTTCGAATACGACTTAGGTCGTTAGATATATTTTTTGTTGTTAGATTAACGTCAATTAGAAAGTTTGAGGTTAAAAGCTAACGGTTGAACAAAAATAGTTTTACTGGAAAATCTGAACAAACCGGCGATATGATACATCAGTTTGAGATTATTTTTTTTTTGTTTTGTACTTCAACAAAATTTTTCATTAAACACGCATTCAACGACGTATATAAATCCTACAGCCCAATCGAATTGTTGCGGTTACTTCAAAATTGTTGGTAATCTGACAGAACAAAAATTATATCTAATGACTCAGACATGACTTCATTGATTGTTTTTTTGCCATCTCTCTAAAATAACAAGAAAAATATTTAATGTTGGTAGTGAAATATAAGCATACAATGACGAGGTGTGGGTGTTTGTAATATACAGCGTGGACCAAAATCTGTTAACATTTGCATAGGCTGATGGGCAACCGCAGGCGGGGGTATTGGAGAAAGGGTTTACTAATCGTGAGAGTAGCCGCTAAGGATTTAGTACCACGGAGTGATTCAGCAGAATACAACGAAAAGTTTGTAATCACTACAATATACGTACAATTATTCATTCTCCGAGCATTCCATTAATTAAGAAATGGTTGCGGAAGTTTGATGCATCGAGTTCAGCTTGAACCCAACCACGATCCGGTTGAACTAGGGCGTCGTCCAAGAGCAACCTGATTGCTCTACTTGGAAGCGATCTAGTTTTTTAAGTCTAATTCAAATTTTGCACAAGGATTAACATTTATATCCATACAAAATTCAAGAATTAAATGGTAATGACTGTGTACAAAGACTGAAACTTGTTAATGAAAAGCCTGAGAAGTTAACGATCTTCAACAACGTTATATTCTCCAATTAGGCACATTTCTACATAAACGAACATATCAACAGGCAGAATTGCAAATATTGGAGTAATAGCAACTCACGACTAAAGCACCAGAGACTCTTGCATTCACCAATGAACGGCTTTATCAGTCAACGAAATCACTGGACCATATTTTTACGTTTTACCGTTAACACAAAGCGATGCATTGGCATTATAAGACTTTTCAGTATTTAACCAAAGATCGTGTTTTTCAACAAGATTGGGCGACATGTCACACCTCCAATAACTGTCTTGCAGCAATTAATGAAATGTTTGTCCTAAGTTATATCCAAAAGAGGCGACATAAACTGACAAGCCCGCAACCCGGATGTATCGCCAATGGACTTTTTCCTTTGGGGATACTTAAAAGTAAAGTATAAATGTATTAAAGGCAAATATACGCGAGGTAATCCAGAACATTAGATCAAGCACTTGTCAGGCGGTAATGCAGAATTTTCGGTTTAGGTTACAAAAGCGCTAAAACGAGCAAGGATAACATTTGAATGATGTAATTTTCAAAAAATAAAATCCTACTTTGTTTATTTTATTCAGCAGCAAACAGTTCTTCATTGATGTAGTATTTGTTTTATTTACAAACCTTGAAATGTTAATGGACTTTGGTCCACCCTGAATTTAAATCAATTTTGCGAAAACGAAAATTCATCAAAACTGTGATGGTGAATTACTCCTCTCTGAAGGATATAGGAATAAATAAAATCGTCTGATAATTTTGATTATACTTACTATCAAATTTCGTTCAAATCGATGAGATGATACGCGTGAGACGGTTTCCTTATTAGTTTCTCCGGTTCGTTTCGATCTTGCGTTTTTTCTGAATTCTTTGATTTATTCGTCAATTCATATCCCCATTGTTCAGTAGATTTTATAACGAGTTGAGTTATAAATAGAGTGATATGCTTTGAAGCCTGAATATGCTCTCTGAAAGTCTAATTAGTAACAATAAACTGCCACTCCTAACTTTTTTGATTATTTTTGACTACTACTACTACAAAATGTGTGCGTTTATATAAGCTGTTTAGTAGCCACTAAAAGTTATAGGAGACATGTAAAATCCTATATTACTTATTAGTACAAAATCAACAAATATAAATTATTGATTTTCGTATAAAGATAACGAAAAAATATATCAACAAATACTAGTAAAACAAATTAACGAAAATAAATACGGCAGAACATCTATTTACAAGCTATTCTATTCATTTAACAACTGATTTAAATAGAAATTCCATTGTATTCGGATTTAAGAAATTTTCGTAAATCAATCTGACGGTAAAATCTATATTAATAAATATAAAAATCTTTACGTAGTGTTACGATTTAGTCGTACACTGTTGAATGTGTTCATTAATTTCTTTATTTGCTATTTTACTATAAATTCCAGGCAGTTTTGGTTTAGCACAACCATATCCCCATGAAACTAAACCTACTAGTTTACCATCAACAACAAGAGGTCCTCCAGAATCACCCTGGTATGGAATGTAAATTAGATATACCAACCTCTTTTTTATTTTTGCTTACCTGACAAGAATCTTTTCTTCCATCGGTATATCCAAAACATATCATGCGATTGGTGATTACTTCTTTGGGGTAAGCTGAAGCACAATTATTATAGCTTACTCTTGGAACTTCAACAACTTGTAGTTTACTAGCAGATGGTCCACCTGAGTCTAAGCTTCCCCATCCTGTTACGTTTGCTAATGTTCCTGGTAAAATTTCAACATTCACGGGTTGTAGTTCTATCGTTTGGGTACTGATTGAAATACTAAGAGGTTGATCTAGAGTCAAAACGGCTACATCGTAATCTAGTGTTGAGGGTGAGTACTTTGGATGTTGACAAATACTAACGATCTTAACAACTTTGCCGCCAGTTCCAAGAAGTGTACTTCCAGCACGGATTTGAAAATGTTTTGATAATTTTCTGAAATAAAATTTTAATCAGTACGAGTGCTTTGGAAAAATAAATTTGTAACGCAATAGGTTTTAAAACAAAAATTACCTGTAGGTACAGTGAGCTGCAGTCAAAGCAACATTTAATTTAATTAAGGAAGCCCCGCATTTATGTTTTCCTTTACTTTCTAAGGAAAGTTGGTAAGGATATTCCTCTATTGTAGTTTCTTTACCTCCTACTATTTTCCCATCAAACACGTGCTTTGCATAAATAACATTTCCTATAAAATATTTTTTAGAAAAAATTATTAATTTTGATCGTATCATAAATTATTTTTATTATATTAGCTCACCATTTTCACCAAGAACTATGAAGAGCAAAAGTATTTGGAACATTTTTATCGTTTCGTAATTGCGTTAAACGTGATGCCGTTTTATAAGTCGCATTATATGGGTTGAAACATAAACTACCAATTGTCCTAGATGTTAATCAATGTTTTTTAAATTTTAAATGCTCCATATTACAAGAGAATTTGTAACAATTTTTGGTCAAGTGTCAAATACATCTAAATATTATCCCGAACATGTTAAAAATACCGTGTATAAATAGATAAAATATTTGGATTGCATATGTAATAATTATCATGTTATTTTTAAAAATTTACAAATAAGTTATATTGTCAAAACGTGCATAGGTGGTCAGCATTTAATAAAATGTAATATCCATATTACAATTATACAGCACACATGAAATTTTAAAACACTGGGCACAGATCTACAACATACGATTTAATTGTCTTTTTACCCAAGTTACAGTTTACGATGCACAAACATTTGGTAAAACCACAAAATTATAAAAATATCATCACGTTCTTGGATAACGAAGTAAAACGTGTCAAATGTGATGTTTTGCACGTTAAAAATCCCTACTGGTAGTAAAGACAGCTTGTGCCAGTCTCGTTGATATTGATATTGCCTTTTAATGGCCTTGAGGTGGTCGAGCAATCTTTCGATAATAATAGGTAGCGTTAGATAAAAGTTGTTTCTGATTGGTCAATTTGAATAGCGTTAGTTTATAAAACATAACCACACATTCCTGTACTTAATTTTTATATTATATTTAATTTTTAGGACATTTTGTTAGTAGTAATTTTGTTACAATCTACAAATAATTAATTTACCAGCTTTCTAGCTTCAAAAATCATTGAATTTTATTATAGTGCTACTAATAACGTGTTAGAGTATCTACCTATCTGTATTTAATTATTTTTACAGTAAGAAAACACAAATTGTCTAATTCATAAATCAAAATGAATAAAATGTTTAGCAATTTCATTACTAAGAAGATTCATTTGTATGCAAGGATATATGAATAAATTATTTAGAACATTTGAACAGCTTTTTTCCAATATGATTATACATGTGTTTCATACTGAGGAAAGCTCATTGTTAATAATTCCATGTTTAATTTTAAGGTTAAATATAAAACTTGAAACTGTATACAGTGGCTCAACGTGAAACTGATATACCTGCTAATACTTGTTTATACATATCCTAAAATCTAAAAATGCAGCTTCGTTCTTTTGAAATTTATACATTGTTCTTATTAATATTTATAATATTTGAAATAACTGTCAAAATTCATAATATGTACCACGAACAAGAAATAATCGATATATTGCAACATAGTCATAATGACCTCAATGTGAAACTCATACAGCTGCTAACAAAGGGGAATACCAGCATTGGCAATTGAGAACGGGCAGTAAACATATGTATTAAACTTATGATATCAAAGTTAGTTTTGTTTTATATTAGGAGCAAAACTGTGGTTAAGCAAAATGACCCGTCAAAGAGAACAAACTTCTGTAGCCGAACAAAAACTGATCATTTTTCATCAAAATGGTAAATCATTACGAACAATAGGTTGTATCATAAACCGATCACATGTGACAATTTATTTATAAAAACAACAACCAAATTGCAAATAAAGTAAAACGCAGCTCAAAACAAATTTTAATGCAAAAGAAGAAAGATGGATTGTAAACCAAATTAAAAAATAACCAAAATTAAGTGGCCTTAAATTAACAGCAGAAGTTAAAAACTATTTGGGAAAAGAAGTTAATCCAGAAACTATTCGAAAAAGTGGGATACATGGTCGACCAGCAATAAAAAAGCCATACGTTAATAAAGTGAATTGTCAGTTTGCGAAGGAATACATATATCACGATTTTAACTTTTGGAAGGACGTTCTGTGTACAGACAAAAGCAAGTTTAATGTATTTGGGTCAGATGGGAATTGATATGTTTGGAGAAAACCTAAGGAAGAACTCGAAGAAAAAAATTTAAGACCAACAGTTAAGCATGGTGGTGGATCCTTAATGGTTTGGGGATGCATGTCTGCAAACGGTATGGCAATTTACATTTTATCGATGACATAATGACAAAAAATGTATATTTAGATATAGTGAAAGCACATGTTAAAAGTAGCGGTTCAAAATTGAATATTTTACTCACTTTTAAATTTTATCCAAAGCATAATGGTTGTTGTATAATTTCCCCAAAGTTATGTAGACTCATCCTCAATCACGCGACATAAATGTGATTGAAAATTTATGGAGTCACTTGAAGTTACACATGTGTGACCGACACATTCCAAATAAGCAAGAGTTGAATGCCACCTTACAGGAACAATGGTATGCTATCGAGTCCAGTTATTATGAAAAACTAGTAGAATCAGTTCCAAAACGATTGAGGCTTATTATTAATTCTAAAGGATTACCCACCAAATATTAGTTCTCATTTATATTTTAATATTATTATGGGTCAATATTACGTATTTAGCTTGTTTTTGATTAATCTGTATTTGTTATAAATATTAGTTTTCCATAGATATATACAAAATAAAGTTTATATCAGTAAATAATATAATTACTATATTTTAAACAAACTTAATATTATATTTTTGGTTTTATGAAGTGTTTAAAGAAATAATAACTGGTGTATGAGTTTCACGTTAAGCCACTGTAGGTATATTATTGTTTAGACTATGGTCCATATTCTCAATTCACATTTACTATACCAATATCTAGATAGCTAGATGTGGCATTTTGTATATGGTGTTGGTAGGTATATATTTAGATTTTGATTTTTAAAATAAAAGTTATATAAATATACACATCTAAACTAAATGTAGTATAAATGTGAAAGAGAATATTACGGGCCTATTTAAAGGTTTGAATATTTTATATTTGAAATTGTTCTCATCATGATGTACACAACACTAATTAGTTGCTGCTAGTGGATATTGGGCTTATATAAAGGGATAATATAAAAAAGTTGAAACTGGAAATATAAGTATCTAATGAAATTTACATTCAAATGCTGTGTGCCAATTTGTAGTAAGTACTTGTACAATTTGCAATCCCTTAAATGAAAAATTTGGGGTAGGTTAGATAGGTCATTATTCTGATTGTTGTCTGTGGTTTGCCGGATTACCTGTTGCAACTATTCGGACTAATTATCATTGTTTAATTCCCTTAATAAATATTTCTTCTGGGCATAGATACTGCATAACTATTATTTCACAATACAACTATGCAACCATTCATACACGCTATAAGAATTATAACCTAATAACACTTAACCAAAGCTATTACTATAAATAGAATTCCTGAAACTCATTATTTTTTGTTCATTTACTAAAATAGTTTTACCTTACTCATCCTTGTATTGCTAATTTGGAAATATGTTTTAATTCGTTTTCAGGAATAGAATGATGTTGATAAATTACTACAGTTGAAGTGCCAAGGTTGTCATTTCAAGAAAGTATTTATCCCTTTATCTGAGAATACGATTTTTAATTAACAAGGAGGGGCATATAGTTTAGACTATATAACAGGAAAATTCATTCTAAAATGTAAATACAGATAAATTGTAAACAAAAGAATATATTTTGAAATATTTATGAATGGATATGGTGTCTGCATTATATGTACATACATATGTAAGTGGTCAACATATGAATGAAAATGTAAAAAAGTAGTAATACTATAGGCTAGTATTGAAGTAGGTATTGGCTTAAACTTTCAACTACTAAACTGAGAATAATTCCTAAAGAAGTAATTATTGTTACAATAGTATTTAAGAGAATATAGCAAACTTACACCAGACAAGCCTTAAAATGTATGTTTTTATTGAGATTAAAACAAAAAGTTAAAAATAAATATAATCAAATCAGAGACAAAAAATTCATTAATTATTAAATAATCACAAATAAATAAATAGTAAAACAAATTAGTAAAATGAATATAGATTGAACTGAATGATTAGCAACAAATGAACAACATAAGTTTATAAGTAGGGTGTTAAAAATATATTACTTCAAAAGATTAATATAGGTAGAACTTTTTAATTTATATTCAATTTTACTATATAAATTTAGTTGAAACTGAATAATTAACAACTTTTTTGTAATTAAATATTTATTTTCCACTTCTTTATGTCAACCTATATATCAATATAATAATGCACTAAAATATTTATAGTTTACAAGATTTTACCATACACATTCAATTCTACTAGTATAAAGTTCATTGAGACAAAGCGGGACAAATGGGATGAAATGAGAATTACAATTTAGTTATATATATTTTATTGTATACATTCATATACTTGTATAAAAATGTATTTATTATTAATTATTGGTAACTATAAAAATATTTGTAAAAAATAATAATTTGA
>JAHWXV010843672.1:0-11743 GCA_024586415.1 Phrixothrix hirtus
TAAAGTGTGAGGTTTAAATTCTAAATGAATAGAACACCTACATGAGTGAAAAGCCATAAAACTACAAGTTCAAATTTAAACAAATATATGAACATTTGCAAGTCTAGTCACCACCAAAAAATCGCTATAACCTTACATAAAAATGTAAGCAGGCGAACAATAAAGTTTTGCATTTTCAAATGGCGCGCACAGCCACTCGTAGATCATAATTTCGTCCTCGTTAAGACTCGTCAGCACGAGATAGTCCGCTGCACGCCATTCAAAAATGCAAGACTCGCTTATAAGCACTTCACGAGTGCCGTTTACGTTTGATAATTTATGGTAGAGCTATCTAGTATTGAACTATAGGAGGTAATATTAAAATAAAGATTTAGAGATATCCTATAACGTGTGAGGTTTAAATTCTAAATGAATAGAACACCTGCATGAGTGAAAAGCCATAAAACTGCAAGTTCAAATTTAAACAAATATATGAACATTTGCAAGGCTAGTCACCACCAAAAAATCGCATAACCTTACATAAAAATGTAGGCGGTGAACAACATAGTGTTTATTAAATTGCTTATTGAGACAACAATAGTCCTGCTTATATAGATACATATAGCAAAGATAATTCCAGAGCAATTGAAATTATGCTAGAAATTTAAATAAAATGCCCTGTGGTCCAAATCATGCAGGAAAGCATTTCTTTTTTGCTTTCAAAGTATTCACACCATTAAGCTTAATAGAAGTAATTATAGGAAAAATCATGTTTATATAAGCTTCAACAGTTTCTTCAGATAATTGAAATCGTTGACCGCGTATGTTATTCTTGATATTAGGAAGCGCAAAAAAGTCGTTAGGACTCAAGTAAGCACTGTATGTCGGATTTTGTATCAGTTCAATATTATTTCTAGCGATGTACTGTGACAACACCATGATGAAAAATTATAACTCGTTTCTGATTGTTTGGACGTATTTTAGTCAGTAATTAGTAATTAGCATTAACACTGCCATAACCTTCAAGACATGTAGTACAGAGCTGACTGGATTTAGAGACAAACAAAGCTATCATTTTCTTTAAAACTCAATGAGAACGAATAACTTTTGTTGGATTTTGCACATTTTGAAATACCTTTCTTTCAAGCTTGAAATTTATTTTGCACTATTTAACAAAATCTGTTCTTTGCACTGAAGCCATATTGTGTGGAAATTTAACGCGCATATAGTTTTTCTATGTTCAAATAGTGGTGCAAAATTGAATGCATTTGACTCCTCCTAATCCTAATACCTAATGAAGACTGAATCTAATCGTATGTTACATGTTAATCTTCATTAAACACAGATGGAGCTTTACAAAACTCATCACTAAGACTACTACGTTTTGAACGTAATAATCAAGTTTGACTTGAATTCGTGCGATTAACCTGTTGTTTGCGACGGTGAATCTTTACCAAAAGTAGAAAGTAATCGATCGATACATTGTTGTATACGTTAAACCAATTGAAAAGTCTTAAAAATTATAATTCGAAAATGTTCTCGCATTAAATCCGTATTTTTCGTGATATTTTTTATTTTAAAGTGAAACTGTGAAGACACTACTTGAAGTTTTTGTTCTGTCAGGTCGATTGCATTATTGAAATATTAAATTTTACGAATGTATTGATTATCAATGTATCAAGTATGTTATTGCGATTGTTGACATTTTCAGTATTTTCTATTTCCCTCGTACAATGAAATTTATGCTCTTCGCGCAATGAGTGCCAAGGTTACAGGGGCTTCCTTAGAGTTTTAAAAACAATTATTTTTTCACTGAACAAATACAAAAAATTGCCGAACTGGGCTTAATTCATTATGTTAGCAAATGCTAAATTTTAGTGGAAATACACGTTATCGGGTCCCCTGACTCGTAAAATCATTTTTGAGAAATTGGTCTATGTGTGCGTGCGTGTGCGTATTTGTGGGTGCGTGTGTTTGTGTGTTTGGTGGGTGGATAGGTGTGCGCCTATGTACGTGCGATTTTGTCGAACTCCGCTATAACGATTTTTTTAAATTTTTTATATTTCTTATACATTTAATGCCCTTTTACATAATCCAGTCGGTCTCAAAAAATGTTCCGTAAATTGAGTAACCTGAACTACATGAATAACTAAATAAAATAACTATGAAACTAAAAGTCCTAGCTAAATGATAATTGATATTTGAGGTCATAGCTACCTTTCTATGCGAAATTAAGAATTTGGTTAAAGTCAAACAACCGCGATATTCTTGAAATCGGGTTTTAAGATTTATTTAAAACTTATAACAGGGTTTTCTGGTTCTGCGTCCCTGAAGATAGTAAGATGGGTAATTCCCTGAATAAATTGGTTTGCTCCGGCCACTACAATGGAAATCGGGGTAGGTTTTACGATTACGAGAAATTTCAGGAAGTTAGAATTCAGGGATTTTGCGTAGGGGTTCAAAAGTCGATAATTAATCGTGAACAAGGGTACGATAGTCTCGGATAAGGGTGCCATTTATCTTTAAATAGTAATTAACGGATCTTTGGAAGTTCGGAAGACAAAAAGACCGATCCCCAATTCTTTTACCTAAAATTACGCTGCTACCGACTTACATTAAATTAGTCCTTTCTATGCAGAAGCCATACCGATAATTTGACGTACTTCTTGAACCGAAGACGGAGTAGGAATTTTGAGAATACCCGAAACTTTGTCCGTATCAACTAATAAGCCTTTATTGTTGACTACGCTGCCTAAATATTTCAATTTGGGCTTGCAAAAGTTGCATTTATCATTGACAGTGTCAGTCCTTCCTTGAACAGGCGGGATAAAACTTGATCGAGAACTTCGAGGTGTTTTTCAAAAGTTGGTATACAGATGATAACATCATCAACATATGAGAAGACGAAAGGCTCCAAATCTGGACCTAAAACATTGTCAATAAGTCTTTGCCATGTTGATGGAGCTGCTGACAGTCCAAATAGAAGTCTTTTAAACTGGAAAAGTTCACGGCCAGGTATGGTAAATGCCGTAAATTGTCTTGAGCTTTCTTCTAAAGGAATCTGACAATATGCAGATTTGATGTCTAGTGAAGTTATGTAAGTTACGTTACGAAGGCGGTGTAAAATAGCGGAAACGTACGGTAGAGGATAGCCATCTTTTTTAGTTACTTTATTGTTTTCGAAAATCAACACAAAACCTATTGAAATTATCTTTTTTTTTCACAAGTAAAATCGGGCTAGACCAAGCGCTATTAGATTTTTCTATGACATCAAGGTTTAACATTTTGTTGAGCTCGGCAGCTATTTGTCTTTGAATGGCGGTAGCGTTAATTTTAATTATATGTTTTGTGATTTTTGCACAACCTAGTGTGTCAGAATTTGAAGAACAATGTTTATCTATTAATGACTTTAACAAAGTACATTGGTCAAAACTTAAATCTGAACGGGATATTAAAGAAGTGGCTATTTTTATTTCCAAAAGCTCCGAATCCGAAAAATTAAATTCGCCTTTAAATAGGTCTAGTTTTCCAAAACTCTGTGCCTAAAATAAGCGGATGTGGAATATCTGGTACTACTAGCGCTTCAAGTGTAATGGTTTTGCTGCATAGCGAGAACGGTAATGAAATAACACCTAAAATTTTTAAGAAGAAAGTTTTTTCCAGCTTTGCGCACCAAGAATTGTACGATTTGCGCCAGAATCTAAAAGTCCAGGTATCTGAAAGCCTAAAATATCGATAGTCACATAAGGACGATGATCGTCCTTTTATTGATCAAGAACGTAATTTAGAATTGCAGAGTGTTTTGCAAATTTTTCAGAACGATTATCTAACAGCTGTTGAACGTGTAAGGTCGAATTGGAAAATACACGAGACGCGTATCAACCCTTTATCGCCTCGCGGGATAGTTTTTTTGAATTCTTATAACTTGAACACTTAAGACAATTATTAACGGTATAATCCTTTTTGCCACAGCGGAAACAATAAATTTTAACACGTAGTTGTTTGCAATCCGAGGCCCTAATGGCCTAAATTATCGCAATTCCAGCATTTAAAATCAACAGTTGATTTAGAAAAAGCCTTTAATGGTGTTTTTACATCATTATTTGTCGAGACGGGAGTAGTTCTTATAGCGTCAATTTCAGCAGAAATATCAACGTAAGCCAAATCAGGTTCTAATGCTGATTTATTACGCGTAGGCAGGATAAAGTTATTTACTGTCACGTGTGACTTCAATTTTTATACACACATTAATCAATTCGGGAATGGACGAGATGGTAATTAAACCCAATTGCGTTTAATAAAAATGTAAAATATTCTTACATAAGATATCCAATTGTCTTTCTTCAAGTACTTTATCTTCCAGACGCGCAAATAAATTTCCCATCGTAGCAACGTAAAGACCAATTGATTCATTATGACCTTGAGTGCGAGATTTAATTTCGTCCAACAGCTTTTCGTCGTAATTACAAGGTAAAAATTCCTCTTTCGAGGCCTTCACTAACATATGCCAATTTTGAACATCATTTTTAATAGAACGGTACCAAATTAATCTTTTATCTTCAAATAAATTGGAATCTTGAATTGTAATTCCGATATGTGTTCTAAAAAACTATTATAGAAACATGTTTGTTTCCCGAGAATTTTATATTCCATTTTGCTACGAGGGTAAATTTTTTCAATAAATGTTCAATTGTAGTCGGTAATGCATATGTATTTTCTTGTACAGCTCCAGGTTTCTTAGCGGAATTTGTAGACACGGGGTTCGGTAGGATGTGAATGTCGTTTTCACTTAAATCTGAAACATTCTCCTTATCTAGAACAAAATTTGAAAAACGAGAAGCCATTTCAAATTGAACAATAATAATGGATAGTTTTAATAAAAATTCATTTTTAATTTTAGTTTCCGCATGGTTTCGAAGTGTTGCATTATAAATTCGACCTAATAAATGCGCAATTAATGTTTCGATATTTTTAAAACTTTCCTGCGAGCGATCTTCATCAATTGTTTTAAGTAAATTATCCAAAGTTCTTAAATCGGCGGAAACTGCCGTAACATCTTCTTCAAAATTAAAAGGATAAGTTGGAGTTAAAGGTAGAGATGGATTTTTAATTAATACTGAACGTAATTGCTTTCTTAAAAATGTTAGTGATCCTTCAGTATTTAGTTGTCTAATTATGAGTGCATAACAAAGTTGCTCTTTGAACAGGTATTTGACATGGATTTTAAAACCCATATTTAAAATTAAAATGTAGAATGGAGAATTACAAAAATAATTATTAAGTATGACAAAAAAATTCAAATGTTAAAAGGAAACGTACAAATATGAACTAAAACTTTTCTATTTGTCAACTTGCAGTATTATTCTATAAATAGAAACGAAGGAATATTAATGTTCTACACGTGTTTACTTTAGACCGAAGATCCTGTTAGCATACCTACGCATATATTTACACAAGTACAAATAAATATACTAACATGATTGTCTCATCGGGGTTTTAATTAATTTTGAATTTTTCAACTATTATTACTACTTATATTAGTGAATTTACTTTGTCACTAATGATCTGATCAGAAATACAAACGGCCTGCACGTTGGGCGTCAAAAATTTTATAACGGGGTTTTCTGGTGCTACGCCCCTGAAGATGGTAAGATGGGTAATTGCCTGAATAAATTGGTTTGTTCCAGCCACTACAGTGGAAATCGGGGTAGGTTTTACGATTACGAGAAATTTCAGGAAGTTAGAATTCAGGGATTTTGCGTAGGGATTCAAAAGTCGATAATTAATCAAGAGCAAGGATATGATGGTCTCGGATAAGGGCGCTACTTTATCTTTAAATACTAATTAACGGATCTTTGGTAGTTTGGAAGATAAAGAGACCAATCTCCAATTCTTTTACCTAAAATTACGCTGCTATTGACTTACATTAAATTAGTCCTTTCTATGCATGTCGCTAAAAATGATAACTAATTCCTGTAAGAAAGTATAGGTTATCACACGTGTATATAATAAAATAAGATTTGTACTTAAAATTGAATATAATGAGCAATAAAAAAATAGGATATACAATCAAAAAATTACAGGTTCTCCCACAAATAATTAACAGGAGCGAATAGATATTATTTCTAAATCAAGGGGCCCTTGTGTTACTAAAATAAACTACGTTAAAATAAACAAATAAATTGGCTGTAATAACCCTAAATATTATAAAGTATTAAACATTCACAAATGCTTATCTTTTAGTTGTAGTCTTACAGACTCATCCGGTAGTTCCACGTGATCATTTGCTTTGCCCCAGCCGGAATAATTTAGCGAGGGGTGGACATTGACGGAGGCTAATTAATGAAATTTTATCACTTACTTGGTGATCTAAAGGTTACATTATTCTGGGAGAAATTGGAGATTACAGATAGTGGTCTTGGATATTTATTTTATTGTATCTTTAATACAACTTTATCAGGAAGACCCTTTCGGTTCCAATCGATAGGAAGTTGGAATCCATCCTTTATTAGAAATTCGCCCTAGGTGGAAACAGATCAAGCGGATAATCCCTTAAATCAACATACGGGTACTTTTTAACTATTCTTTAACTACCCTAACAACATGCACTATCAAAGAAGCAGCTTTACTTCTTATTCATACTCATGAAGTGAAGACTTTCTGCTTCAAATTGAAGGCTGAAGACGAGAGGGGTCAATTTATATTTTTAAACTGGTCAGCCTTCAAGCGAGAATTGTTGAATATATGTTTATTTAACAGAATGCTTCCAATTTTTATAACATGTAACTTAGGATTTTAGCTTTTCATAATTGTTCGTAAAATAGAATTATATTATTTATAAGGTTACAAAGCAATCTTTGACGTACAGCTTATATTGGTACTTTACCAATTGGATTTTATTAATATTACATGGAAATATATACCGGGTGTTTACAAATAAGCGACTAGTCGTAAGAATTTCAGACGCGCTTACAACTAAATTTTAACAACTTTCAAGTATCGTAAGTACAGTATATCAATGCAAATATATCATCTTTTTCGAGTTTATGATAAAAAATATTTTAAATGGTGGCAATTTAAAAATTTGGTGAAATATTACTAAACTTGCATTCCTAATTGAGTTTGTAAAATGTTTAAATGTTAATACATACAACGACAAATCAGAAAATGGGGACTATTGAGAGGAATAAAGATATGAAACTAAAACGTAAAAAAACTACATGATATTCAAGTTACTAAATTGAATTAGTGTACTAGACGAAAAGGTAAAATTATTGCAAAGTTCTGTTATCAAACTTAAGAGAAAACAGTTACATCCTGTTAGGATACACAACAAACCAAAGGACCCAGTCAGTTAATTAGTGATGAATACAATAATCAACAGCACATTAAGAGATGTAAAATAAATTCAAAAACTTTAAACTGGATGCAAAATAAACACTCACTAACAGTGAAACAGTAAATTTAACTAAGAAATCAATAGATAGTTTTATAGATTAAACAATCTTAAACTCTTATAAAATCAAAGACAGAATATTTCTGTTAAGTGATAGATATTTGCGGTGATAAATATAACATGCAAGTTTTTTTAAGCCAAATACCACTTTCAAACAAATGGTGCTTGATATTAATGAATTTATTAAATCATTTCTAATTATGTAATTATTTTAGGCAGAACCAACAATAGTTATAGACATATTGCAAGAACATTACAAAAAGTTTATAAGGCTTGCTTCTTTACTATTGTAATTATTGGTATAGTCCCCTACAAATGCGAATGTATACCCAATAAAGAAATACACACGTGTAACATAAAATGTGTGAATCAATAAATAACATTCAAAAATACTGCAATAAATTTAAATTATGTGAAATAGCCAAAAGAGGCTGTATACATTTTGACATAAATATTAAGTTGCACATTCGTCAAAGCCTGGTAAATTATGTAAAAGACCAATGCTGTTTTAATAATAGCTCTTGTAATTTAACTATAGTATCAAACTTCAATAATAGGACCCTATGTAATAAAGCAGTTGTAGCAGAGAAGGTTCATGTAGATACAACTGTAACAAGCAAATCAGTTAACACTAACACAGATTTTTAGAACATATTGGCAGATCTTTTATAAATTTTTCTGATACCAGGCAACGATGCAATCAAAAATATATACAGCTCGTCTGGCATAACCTGGGAAAAAGTTTCCCTGTGTGCATGTAAAAGTGGGAGCCAAGACATGCCTAGTATACTGTGAGGTAAGACCAAAGTCAGTGTTCGATGAACATAAAATAGGCTTTTTCATTTGATTAACTGTCATTTTGACAGTTTATATAATTTTTTGTAAAAAAACTTACACCGTTTTAAAGGTTAGCAGAGGAACATATTGATACAGTTATAACGCAATAAAGAAACAGTGTGCTAAAGTTAAAAGTATAGAAACATAATCTCTTTTTATGGATATTGTAACCAAGCCATTGATTATTCAATCAGAGTGATTCTAATGATAGTGAAGTGGAATTCAGTGATACTTTCTATGAGAACACGGCTCCACAAAAATAATCGATGTTTTTGGGGTCGCTCAATCCGAAGCTGAGGTCCATTTAACTCCATTATGACAGGTTTTTTCACAACCTCAAAACCCTATAACCCCACAAATTCTTAATCCTTTGACTCTTTAAACCCATAACTCCTTAAACCTATAACCCCATTACTTTAAAGCCTAATCCCAGAAATTTGAGCTAGATGAGCTTTTTGATGGTATATCATATAACCATTGTTTAAGTATATACTAGCTGAACAATATTATGGATATTTTACTTGACCAAAATTCTGTATTTCAGGTCTAGAAAATCTAGATGGCATTAGTGAATTTGGTCTAAAAAATCATTAGACTTTAAATTTGTAGTTGTTGCATCAAATAAATAGCAAATGCAGTTTTGCTAAACATTAACGCTACTTAACAGTAGCTGGCCTTGAATAAAAACAGATTTTTGGAAGTAGCAAGTTGTAAACACCAAAAGAACAATTTTAGATTATTCCTAGAACTCATTTTCAAACATGTAAATATATGATCTCATTATAGTTTACTATTAAAATTATGCTATCTTTTTATGTACATCTATACAATATATTACTTAATAAAAAAATGTATGAATCTATTTTGAAATTAAAATGTATAGAATGCTTAGCCTTATATTTAATGAAAGAAATAAATCTCAAAAGAGTATATTAAATAAACTTAATTTAATAACAAAAAGTGACCATCTTACAAGTGACAATCCATTTGCCTAGAAAAACAAAATTTAAAAGAAATATCTTCTGGATTTCGAATGTGACATCTACTATTTCATTGATACAAATTATTTATAGAAAATTCTGACATAATGAAAACATTTTTATTGTCAAATATAAAAGACCTAAATAAATAGGGGAATCAATGTAACTATAAATATGAAATTGGATGATTTAATACATACATATGTGTCCATACAGTGGGACCATAAAGTATTTGCACATCTACATATTTCAAGATAAAGTTAAAAATAAGTAACTTATTTTTTTAATATTAATTTTGGGGATACATAATATACATACACTGATACATGAAAGTGAACATACATATAGTTTTGTTTTAATAATTTTATTAATTTTTAACAACTAAATATTTCATTGGCCCTCTATTAGCACTTTTAACTGCTCTTAAGCGATTAGACATTGAGAAAACCAATCTTGAAATGTAGGACACCGGTGTTTTATTCCATTCTTCTATCAATGCTCGCTTCAGATCTTCTTTATTCTTAATTTCCCATTTTCGTACTCTCCTATCCAAATCATCCCATAAGTTTTCGATGGGATTGAGGTCTGCTTTGGGCATTATATAGTAGTCATTCTTTAACTACAGCCACTGTGTGTTTAGGATCGTTATCTTGCTGAAAGATCCAATTACTCTGCATGTTTAATTTTTTTACAGATTATTTTTCAACACGTTCAAATATTGATAGCGATCCATAATAGCCGACATACAGCCCCATACCATTACTGACCCACCTCCATGCTTTACAATGGGTGTCATATTTTTGGGATCCAGCTCTGTTCTAGCTTTCTGCCAGACTTTGTGCTTTCCATCATAGCCAAAAACATTGAATTTGGATTCGTCAGTAAATATTACCCTTTTCCAATAATCCACGCCATCATTTTCATGAAGTTCACAAATTTTAATCGTTTTTCTCTATTAACCTTATTAATCAATGGTTTTTTCTGTGGAATTCGACTGTTAAATCGTCCCTTTATCAACACTCTTCGAATACATTCAGAATTAATAGAATTTTTATTAACTATTTCAATACCTTTGGTTATATCTACTGCAGTAGTTTTTGATTCAACTCGGATTTTCCTTATAACTTTGTGGCTTATTTTCTGTAGTCTGGGTTAAATTGTAATTTCTAATAATTGTTTGAACTGTAGGGCAACTTCTCCCCATAATATCACTTATCTGGCTAAGTGATTTTTCTGTTTTTCTGTTTTATTATCAATTCTCAAATTTCCCGAGTCGTTTCTGTTCTTTTGGGTGGCATTTTTGTCCTAATTACAAAAAGTTCTAAATACGACCATGATATTAGAAATTATACTTACAACTTTGAAATATTTCTAAACTGATTAAATTTTGATGAGCTTTTGATTAATTTCAGTCTATGTATGTTTGATGTATGAACACTTTCGTGAGCACCGAAATCAAATGACAGGTATGTTTTGTAGTTGTCTTCGACAGCTTTTTTTTTGTGCTCTACATTTCTGTATTTTTCACACTCACTTTGTATGCAGAAAATCTCTCAATGGTGTTTAAAAACAGACTCTCATATGTACCTGTGCCCGGACCGTCACCATCAAAAAGTAAACTATACTATTCACACATAGTCCTGACACAGTTCGCAGACGGTGCACGGCTCACCACGGGTATGTGTAAACGATTCCATTTAATTTAATTGTGCAACTTTTCTACCGAGTGACAGCCATCGTCCGATCGTGAAACGGCTCGCTGATGTGTGTCTTTACCTTTAATTATTTGCGGACACCATTTGCATATATACGTAAGAGAAATTTGTGTGTTGTTTTGTACCAGATTTTAATATGTACATGGCAAAGCTGAACATGGTTTGCCGAAAATATCATTAACCTTTCATTGTGAATATGGCTTTTTAAACAAAGCAGTTGTATTTTTCATTCAGGATGTTGTTTCTTCTCTTTTAGAGGCCATAACTGCATTACATGAAATTTAATGCACAACTGTGAGGCAATGCATAAAGTGTAAACGATGCAGTCATCGTTACTCGTAAAATACCTAGTAGAATCTCTCTAAAAACACCCTGTGTAATAAGATATCAGCTACTAGACGAATACTTTTATGTCATAAAGCATGTTTCTGTTTTGTATTTTATATTATACAAAAACAATTAAAGATAATACAATTTTTTAGTGCATTATATGAAGTACAAATAAACATTTTTAGATAATTATTTGCACTTTTGGATGCATTATTTTACTGGGACACTTTAGTTACATAAATATACATACATACTACTGTGTCCAATTTGACCAATTACCGGCCATTCACGTAAATTTAAAAATACCTGAGCAATCGCTTACAACAGAAAAAAATGCAATCAATATCTAAAGGAAGTTTATTGAATGTTAAATTCAAAATTTAGATAACATACAAATTCAAAACAAAAATGAGGTAAAATTTTCCTGAAGTTATTAATCCGTTTGA
>JAHWXV010843739.1:0-15044 GCA_024586415.1 Phrixothrix hirtus
ACGTTAATCAAAATGTCTAAATTAATTAAACGAACTTATTAACAGTTATTAATTGACATTTCTACAACGCATTCAATTGTTACAACAAACACAAGTGTATAAAATCGACCATAAGGTGACTAGATGGTTATAAAAATTTAAAAACACCGCATATTGGAACAAGGATTAGACCTATCATATCAGAAATCATTACGGTACTGGATAGATATTGAAATAAACTTTAAAACACTTGTTTTCGTTTTAATCAAAATTTTACTTATGCATTGAAAAGAGAAACAAATTCTCTATCAAATGAGTAAAATAAAGGGGTACCGTTCTATTAAAAAAAATTAAAGTGTAATTCGTTGCGCTTTTGTTTTTTTAAAGAATCGTTATTTGGTATTTCCCTATAACGTGAAACAAGAAACTAAGCAACTATTATAGAAAACATTTTTCCATAAAATGCATATTTACTGAGATATATACGATATTCCATACTTTTCGGACACAGCCTATTTGCTGAGATCCATTTTTATCCAATGGGAAACAATTAATTCTGTAACTATAATTGAAACACTCAAAACCTAGTTTCCCAAAATGTTCATTGTGTATATTTAATAAAACCTACACGTGATTAGATCACTAAATTATAAGATCGTCATCATGGTATATTTTAAATTTGTAACATGAAACAAGTAAATTTAAAATATCTAAAATATAGTACTTCAGTAAGTAATACTTTTGGCTGTGATTTAAATTACACTTCTTATTGAAGTACTACATTTTAGATATTTTAAATTTACTCATTTACACATTTAAAATATACCTTGATAATGACCTTATAATTTAGTGATCGAAACATATGTAGATTTTATTAAATATTTTGGGAAACTAGGTTTTGAGTCTTTTAGTTATACTGAATTCCGACACGTCATGCTCAAAATATGATATACTCGCTACCAAAAGGGTTAATTTCTTGGATGTGTTGTAAACTTGTAACAGTTCTAGATTATCCCTATATCCTTGTTTATATTACGTAGCGCCATTTCGCAAAATTCAGATTTTGATTCTCACGCGCGCGTAGCAATCGCTGTCATGTGTTGTTTTACAACAAATAATATTCACGGGTCACTCACAGCTACTCTTTTATTCTTAACAACCTTTGGTTGTATTAAATTCATTCTTTGATTTTAAACTAAAAATCATGATCATGATACGCCAGTGTTTATACATTTCAATATTATAATTTTTTTTAGATTCAACTTTGAATATTTCATATTCCAATAAAACTAAACTGATCCTAGATGATATTATTTACGGTAGGTATAGTCAATTTCAATTTAATCTAAGACAACTGCTAGCAGTTTATGTTCCAGTCAAAAATCTGGAAATTGAATTATTAATCATTTATCTAAGTAATACTGCGTTTTAAAAGAACAAAAGAACGTATCTAAATTATTTAATACTGACAACACTGATAACTAACACATTTTAGAGTTTAGGTATATATACAAATGGGAGTGCTGTCTCAGATTAAATTGAAACTGACTATTAGGTGTGAAGCAATTTGGTTGTCGGTATTAAGAATCTTAGCAAGTAATATAGAGCAAAATGGGTTTAACATTTTATATCTCTTTTTTTTGAGAAACAAATGACGGTGAAGACAGCATACCATCAAAACCGTATGTTTTCAATATATAAGCAAAAGTTGAAGTTCCCGAGATTTTGTGAAATATTAATATCTCGCTTGCTAATTATGTAAAAGCTTAGAAACAAAAGCCTTCTCGAGGCAAATTTTTAAGTAGAATTCACTGGTATAGCCAAAAAAGTTTAATATTTAATAGTCTCAAAGATATAGTATAGAGTTGTGTTTTTTAATGGAGATAATAGTTGACTATAGTATTTTTAAAACGACCGATTTTTCCAATTTTAAAAATGTGTAATATGATACATTTTAATTACTCCGAAGTAGTAAAAATAAAAGTTGAAAATCTTGTTTCTTTAATTGTCCTAAGTGGTCTAATATTTCTTCAATTGTTTTAAATTAATTATTTACTGTCGTTAATATATAAAATAAACGAATACAAAAATACAATACAGTTTTAACAATTAAAAAATGTAGGTTTACAAAATTAACATTATCTTGGCACTCCATTTTTGAAAAGAGCTACCCATAAATTTAAACCAGGTTGACCTTGCTGAATTCCACTTTCCACTATTTGATGAGGGTTTTTATCCGACCAATAATGTGTATTATACCGGTTTACGATTCTTTCATTTCCAGTACGGGCTTCGTTGTTCCAAATTATATTTTGGTAAAATTGCTGATCTTCTTGTGTTTTATTTAAAGACCATTTGCAAACTGTATCATCCTTTCCACATCTCTGTTTTGAAGCCAATGAACCTTTCGGTATTTATAAGGCCGAAATTTATTTTTCTCCAAAATTCTTGACGCATTTCGTTTAGAAACATCAACTTCATTTTGTAATTCTCTTGATGATTAATTAGGATTTGCTGTTACAGCATCAATTACGTTTATTGTATTTAATTCTTGGTTTAGCATTTTATATTTTTTCTCAGGACATTGTTGAAAATATGCCTCTTGCCGCTCTAAAATTCTTAGCCGAGAATATGGAATTTTTCCAAATTTTCATAATTTTCCATAATAATCAATTATTAAAAAATTAGTAATTAGCTTTAAAGATCTAAAAGCTGATCTGACGGTGCTTATAGCTTTGTTTTGATTGCCATGGAGATTAATCTTACTTAATAAATAAGTCTACAGAATAATTGTGTAATTAGAATATCATTAATTATTTACTATTTCGGAAAAATTAAAATGTATCATATTATATATTTTTGAAAGCGGAAAAATCGGTCGTTTTAGAAATTCCATATTCAACTATGATTACTATTTAATAAAACACAACTTTACACTATATCTTCGAAACTGTTAAATACCAACTCTTTTGGATATGCCAGTAAATAGAAAGTTGCTTATAAAAGGTTTTTGTTCTAAAGCTTTAAAATAATTAGTAAGCGAGATATTAATATTTCTTAAAATCATGGAAACTTAATATTTTACTTATATCTTGAAAACAAGTAGTTTCGACCGAATGCTGTTTTCACCGTCATTTGTTTCCCAAAAAAAGAGATAGAAAATGTTTAATCCAATTTGCTCTAACTTTTTAGTGTCTGCTTCACCCCGTGCATACGAGTCATTAAAATTTCAACGTTGCATTCCAATGATCATGGTAAACCACGTTCGCTGGAAATCAACTACTGCGAACTTGGTAGAATACTTTCTAAATATCTTCTGTAATGCTTTTCTGATGTAAGTTTCAACTAACTAACGAAAATAGACGCACCAGATAGCGTTTTTTGCCGGCTTACGTCACTATCTGATGCTACATTGAACAGGCAACGTCTACTGTCCCGTTCTTAGATTATTTGTTGCGTAATTACGAGGGTTATCTCTAAATTAAAGACCGTTCGGCTGTAAAAAGTTTATTATGAATACTTTATAAATATTTTTGTATTTCATACATTTCATATATACATAATCGCCACATAAATTAAGACATTTATCATAGCGATTCACAAGCTTTAGTATTCCTTCGTCATATTCTTCTGCCACCAGTCCGTTTAGCTACTAGTTGACAGCACTTTTAAGTTCATTATCACTCGCGAATTGCTTACCCCCAAAAGTGCGTTCAATTTCCCAAACAATGATAATCAGAAGGAGCTAAGTCAGAACTATATGGTGGATGATCGAAAATTTCCCATCCAAATCTTCTCAGTAAATCACGTGTCGCGTCTGCAACATGTGGACGTGCATTATCGTGCCGTAGTACGACGCCGTCGGTCAGCCGTCCACGTCGCCGATTTTAAGTGGCGCGTCGTAACTTACGAAAAGTTTCACAGTAGGCTTCTGCATTTACAGTCAATTAACAGTATGCCAAATCGATCCCAAAAGGCTGTGACAATCAGTTTGCGTTCAGATGGCGGTGGCTTGACCTTTGCTGGTATCGTTGGTGACTGACGACTACGCCATTCACTTGACTGCCGTTTTCTCTCTGGTGTGTAATACGAAATCCATTTTTCATCGCAGGTTAAAATTGAATTAAGGAACTCATCGCTATTTTTTGAGTAGCGCAACAGAAATTTCAAATTAGATCCCTTTCGTGTTTGTTTGTGACGTACCGTTAAAACCTACGGCACTCAACGTGCACAAACCTTTCTAAAGTATAAATAGTCATGCGCAATGCGACCAATATCAGCTTTTGAAACATCAGGAAAATGAAGAGCCAGGTTGTAAATTGTTATGCGCTGTTTTTGATTTCAACATCGCCGCGTTCCAACAAGTCCGCGTTGATTATCGAGGGTCTCCCTGAACGTTCTTCATCATTCACATTAGTTCTGTTATTTCTAAACCTTTCACGCAATTTTCGCACATTTCTTTTGTTCATTACATTATCGCTATGCACTTCAACCAACTGTCTATGAAGTTCAGCTGCCTTGACATTTTGATTGTTTAAAAAATGTATCACTTAACGTATTTCGCAATCGGCGGCACTACCGATTTTCTGATTCATTTTAAAACGTAATAACTTACACGTAAACAAATGTACTACAATGCGACAATTGACAGACTACAGCGCAGTGTGTATAATACTAGAGTGGCATTGATCTACACAGGTTTGCCAACCTTAATGAGAGAAATTCCCAGCGGTCTTTAATTTAGGAGTAACCCTCGTATATTAGAAATTTAAATCAGGATTTTTTTACGTATCCAATTCTGAAGTGTTATGAAAATATTAGTATTAAAATGCTATATTATTTGTTAGAGTTTCCTTCACAGCTTCCTTCAGTATTTTTGAGACGATTTTGTCAATGATTGAGCTTTAATAGAAATGTAGAACTTCTGATTGTTGGATGCGTAGTTATTTTTAAAATTAAGCGGTGGCTTCATCCCTTTCTTTATTGTGGAAGTGTTGAATCATTCAATATCAGGATTCAAATTAAATGTCATGTTAAAACTTTGCTCACGACTTCTTTAAAAATTTGTGAGAAGATACCCTTGACGACTTGGTTTCAATAAAAACGCAGGGTGTGCTATTCCTTGATGCACATTTTCTTGCGAAACTAAGCGGCGGATTCATCTTATTCTTTGTGAAGGAAGTCAGCAATTACCCTCAGGGCGACAAAGTTATTAAAGGTGTGTGAACGGAACCTTTATAATTTAAAATTACCATAAACTATTTTGCCTTATAAGCCGTGCTCTGATTAAAAGTGTCCATATTATCAAATGTGTTTTTCGATTACTGTCTTAACCGTCGTACCTTTATAGTATTAATTTACCTTTTTCCTTTTTTTGTGTGGCACAATCATTGTTGTACAGCAATAGGAAATTTAGTTAGATATAAAGGAAACACAAAAGCTATCCAAATGCTTATTCTCTGCGAAAAGTTACCGCTACATCGACGGTGTTAAATTGGCTATAGCTAATAAAATCTATATTCTATTATGCAGCCACCCAATATTTCCTTGATCCGCCCTTTTTGAACAAAACCACAGCTCGGCTATAGATACATTGGTGTTTAGTAATAAAAGATAGCCATCCATAGTTTATAATACACGAGACTAACACTAAAATCCACCATACACTCCTTTTGAAACGCCGAATCTTTCCCAATATATAATTAAGTCTATGCAAGCGTTACGCTTCTCCCAAGTCAATTATCTATCAGATTTTCGCCAGAACATACTTTTAAAGAGAACTGGGAAATTCTGAGGACGGTGAAGTGCATAAAGGCTACAAATATAGCAGATAGTGATGAAATGGAGATCAAACTGTATATATTTGCAAGATCTTCTGCAGCATTTAAACAAAATTGATTTCAAATTGCACACAAGATAATCTCGAACAGCTGATTGCACATTTACCATCCGATGCTTTATAATACATGGGTTCAGATATATTTCGATGATATTAGAAAGTTGAATCCAAAACTAGTATTAAACGCCCAGAGAAATGGTAGAGTGCATGATAATAACAAACGCGAAAAATTTGAAGAACTAAAGAAGTTGTATAGCGAAAGAACCCTAGCCGTATCAAATATCAATGAGAAGCTAAAAAGCAGAAAGAACGAGATTTACCAATAGCTTTGTAATTGAAGGTGAAGATTGTCTTAACAACAAAGGCGAATCGACCTCGATAGAAGAAAAGTGGTTCTGTTTCTAAACCAACAGTACAAACTGTTATGTCGGTCATGTTCGCAAACAATTTGAATGCTGCTCATTATATTGCGAAAATCTTGAAAGATTTGATATTAGTTATTTACAATCTTCTTCCTTGTGGAATCCTCTAAAATTGGAAAAATAGCTTTTTAACCAGTAGTATAAAGCTGTACTCAGCATTCAGATAAATTGAAATGTCAATATGCTATCAAAAGCAAGGCGTAATAAACAAGCATTATTCCTGCTAACTGTTTCAACTTCTTTTTTGAAATTCAACATTCATTAAGTGAGAACTATAGGATTAACTAGCGCTGTCGCGATCTTTCTGTAGCTGACTAAAGGACTTGATATAAATCTGTAGGGTTATTTTTAAGATATTGCACTGTTTTCCGTTTATTTTAATGGTTAAGAGTAAAAATTATAATCTAAAGCGATATTTTCAGTTTTGCTTTCTCAACTAGGGTAAAATTTGTACAAAGTTTAAAATTTTATACTTTCATATATTTATTTATATATCGTTTATTGCAAACAAGTTTGTGATCAATTACGTTCTTTTTGTAGAAATACATCATGCAGCATTATTATTGAGGTATTACACATTTTTTTGCGTGATTAATGGAAATAGTATGTTTAACAGATATGTAAAATAAATCCTAATAACCAATAAAATCAGTTAAAAATAGTAACATTACTCTGTAGTAAAAATGACACAAATATTACAACAGCTCTAGTAGGATAATTGATATAGTAGATGCAGCAGTTCGAATTTGAGTGTCTCATCGTGTCCTACTTTTCTCTAAAGTAGTTTTCTATATCTATTATTAAAATATTCTTTGGTATATCCTTATACAATTGACACCAGTTAATTGTTACTAAGAGAACGAATAATTCTTACAATTTGTATATATGTATTTGATGATGAGTTAAGATAACGCACATGTTTTTAGCCTATACCAGTAATGAAATTGATATAATCCATTCCCCAGTGATTATAATATATACAATAATAGAAACAGCTTGCAAGTGTATTTAATTAATATTCACAACAGTTTAAAACGTCGCTCAATGTACTTTTGAAAAATAATTTAAGAGATTTGGGATGAATTTGTCTGTTATTTAGACATCCTATTCAAATAATGTCCTAATTTAAGACGTGACATTAATTGTTAATGAATGCAAATGTCGTATCGTCTTTCTAGAAATGTGGATCATTGTTATAACTCCATTAACTATTATTTATAACAAGAACATTAAACGTTTTCAAATGTAAAAATTGTCCTAAATAGCATTTCTCTCATTGATTTCTGGACAAATATAAATTGGGAACCGTTTTTCCTAAGAATTCATTCAAGTTCATACAGTTGGAGGGAATGTGTAAAATATGTACAGCTTAACGTAACAATAACTTTACTTGTGTGTGTAGTAATAGTATGATTTATTCAATAACCAATCGGCGTGGACTACAGAAATAATAAGTAATTAAATAAGTAGTTACATAAACATAAATATAAATATAAACGTGTGTATAAACATAAATATAAACAAGTACAAGTAGATACATATACTCAGTGACATAAAAATTGCAACACCAAGAAGGGGTAGGAATTTCCGAATGAAATTTGCTAGGAATATTCACCCATATTATAGTAATAAATGATTAAACAAGGTAGTTTATCACGTCTTGGGGTATTGCCTCACATGTAAGTTGCACCCCATGTCTCAAGGCCTCCAAAGTCAAAGGTGGGCACTGCAAATTTCGCAACTTTCTACCCATTATATCCCATATATGTTCAATTGGAGAAATATCTGGAGATCTTGGAGGCCAGGGCAAAATATTAATCTGGTCCTGCTCAAAGAAGTCCAAAGAAAGCCTTGCATTATCTTGCTGAAATAATGAAACTTTGAGTTCTTGTAAGTATGGCAGAGGATGTGTTCCAACCACCTACACAATATACCGTTATAATGTCATATTGCCTCTAATGAATACCAAGGGAGACCTGCTGCCATAAGTAATCGCACCCCAAACCATAACACCCACAGTGTGATGTACCTGCCTCTCAACTGTAAATCGAAGATTTCGTCGTTCATCCTGTTTTCTTCTGATTCTCATACGACCATTGTGCATTCCTAACCAAAATCTATATTCGTCACTAAAGATAATACGATGCCATTCAAGATTCCAATGAGATCGTTCATTATGACATTGTAACCATTGCTGACAATGTTCTGCCGTCAAAAGAAGCACAAGTTGTGGACGATATGATGTTAACTCAAAACTTCCGATTCGGCGATAAATTGTTCTAACGGTTACAACGCGACCTTCTTCACCAATCTATTAGTCAGCAACTGGCCAAGCAGAGAAAAATCGTTCTCTAAATGCTAGTTGTCCTAAGCAACGATCTTGATGCTTATTCGTTCTTCTTAAAGCCCCGGTTCCTCTTTTCCGATGTTCTTGGCGATCTTCAAATTACTTACCATACATTCGCATTACAGTAGACAAATTTCGATTTACACGGTTAGCAATTTCCCCAAATGAAGGACCAGCTTCGCGCAAACCAATAACTCGACCTCTGTTAAATTCGCTTAATTGATGGTAATATACTCATTGCCGTTCTCTAGGCATGATCAAACAAATAAGACACGTTAACAAAACAACAACCACCAAAATAATGCTAATTAACAGTCCGAAAAAGTTAGGAAAAAGTTATAAAAATTGTCAAATGTGTATGAGTATATACTATATATATATGCTATCATTAGACTAATGAACTAAGCAAGTGATTGTTCAATGCTTAATACAATATTCTCCCTAAACAAATATTCATTTATGGAGTAGAAATGTTTTGTTAGAAATGATTGTTTAAGCTACGCTTTAAATTTAGCGTTACATTTAATACCTTTTATGTCATCGGTAATCTTACTAAATAATTGTATGATTCAAATAGATTTTAAATAAAGAAATGCTAGGAAGATCTAACTTTGGGTTTGATTTATTCCTGGTATCATTATCATGAAATTTAGAAGGCATATTTCAGTTATTAATATTTTTATGTATTACAGTAACAATTTCAAGCATTAAATTTGAATAGAATGTTAAGATATCTAGTTTTCAAATATTGGTTTAGTTGGCGATATGTTTTATCCGCATGGTATTATATGCGTACTATCTCTTTTGAAGTTTAAAGATTGAGTTAGTAGCCTGTGTAGTATTTTTTTTTAATCTAACAAACTTATAACGATGATTGATATTTTGAGTTATTGTCCAAAAAATCAAATTTTTTCATTCACTGATCGCATGCTGTAGGCCCTATTGATATAAAATCAGCAGGTACAGTTATTGTGTCGCTTATTGCAGATTGTTTTAATTTAAATTTATTTTTAAGAAAATATTGGCACGTCCACTTTAGATTTTAGAAGATTTAAAACTATAAATTAAAAACAATTAAATGTGAAATGTAATTTTTTTATTCCATTTTTCGTAATTTTTATTTCTGAAATACTTCAATGGCACTTTCAACCTTTGATAGGGAACCTAATTTAGCACTTTTAACGTTAAAAAGCCGAAGGGGATGATTTGCGCTGTTTTCCATTTTTCATTCGAGCAGTTTTCAAATGGTGATTGAAATTTTATTACTTTTAATATCTTGCTGTGAATTGTGACCTGTAATTTATACTCTAGTGTTTACTTAAACACCTATCACGACTAACTGGTTCCAAACTGGCCCACTGTAATGGAGGGTCGTTCTAAATAATACCATACTGCAATAAAATTGCGCATTACAACAGTTTCTCATTCTTCAAATTATACATAATAGTATATTATCACCTATATTGTATGGGGTAAAAGATCACACCACATTATGTTGTAACGTCCTATTTGTATTGGTAACAGACTTTGATTATGAATAATTTTCGGTGGCAACAGGAATGTTACTTAAATGCTTGGGTAGCTTTTATACAGTCGGAGGTTCAATTGGTGGTCTCTTGCAGCGTAATTTCTCTATGAACAAAATTAATGAGCACAGGCGAAAACCTTTCTACATTCTGTAAACAGTAACTTTTCGATTATACCCCGTAGGTACTATTCCTGTGTATTAGGCGTTTGTACTTTTGTGATTATCTCGTATGTATACTTTGTTAATTCTATGTATTCATAATAGAATAACGTAAGCTGGTTTAGAGTACTCATTGTATTTTTATATTTGTTTATAAGGGTTATTCTGGTTTATATAACATAGGTAATTTAAATTAATCCTTTACGTCTAGCGCGGTTTATTATTTTTAACTTTCCTTAATGAACTTTGTTAATTCAGTTTGTATTTTATTGATTTAAGTCAATCGTTAGTTGGTAACTGCTTTAATAACTTTATTGATTAATTAAAATAAGCAGAAATTTGTTATGTACGGCAATTGAACTTAAATCTAACTATTAACAAAATTTAATTGTTTTACAGCTGGTTTTGAGAAAGCTGGTTAAATATTCTTTATATAAGTCAACTTTGGTACGATTGTAAAATGTGCAATCATGATTTGAATTGTAACGGCGTTTTTCAATATGACGCCCAGACAATCTATTTTGGATGTTTCTATCTTATTTCGGTGCTTATTTGTTTAAACAAATTAATTTTATGTGTTTCAGTGTGCTAGGTGCAAATGTGTCTGACAGCGTAGTTTCGCGTAGTTTTGTGTTAAAGAGTTCGTACATTAAGATTTGCCTTTCTTTCAGTAGGTCAACGTGGAACATTAGGATTATCAATCTGAAGGGGGGTTTAGTGGGCCTCAAAGCTCAGATCTAACCCAGTACAGTCAAGAATCCAATCTGTAGAGTGGTTTAGTGCTTACTTAGGTGTAACCGTGTCCGTAATAGTGTTATTAAATACAGTTAAGCAAAATTCAAAAGAAACTATGCTCTGATTTTACTTGAAGAGTTGACGGCAGTTTTAACAAGCGTAAAAAACATTTATTTTTGTCTGGCGACAGATTGTTTATATAGCAACAAATTTGTTGTTATTGTCTAGGAGAAACTGAGTGCTTTACAGCCGTAGGAAGTTCGCTCTCTGATTTTTCCTTGTCCACATCCCGGTGTTTATATGATTACCAGCGTTCTCAAATGCAAGTGGGGATAAAAATTTTAGTTTCAAAAATTAAGGGTTTTTCCATTTTTTTGATGGGCATTTTTAGCCGTCCCTATATACTTAATTTTCGATACTACTTTGGAATTTTTATCATTATTATTAACCAAGTTATAATATTAAACATTTTTGCATAATGGTTTACATACAGTTTCAAATTTAAATTTACATGAAATATATTTTTGTTAGTTAGATAATTATTGTTTCTATCAGTTTGTTTATAAACTCAATGCATTTTCGATTTATTTTAGCTAATTAATAATATCTAAGCTTTAATTTACGGCCTACGTGAAATTTTGTATACAGCGTATTGAATTTCTTAGAATTTTGATGTCACACTTGTCAGTCTGGGTTGTAAATGCATGGAGATTATTCCTGGAATCATATATTTTACAACAGTTTACATTATTAATTTACTTAATTGTTTTAAACACTTTCTGACTGGATATTTTATTTATATTTGATTTTCCTTGGCTATTTTATGTAATTAATTTGATTTTTACATTTCCGTAACAATTCACATTATAAACATTTATGCATCTGTTATTGTTATAGTGATAAATAGTTATATTGTTGAACAAATTGACTTTTCCATTTAATCACTCGAAAATTGTTTATCGCGGTCACTGTTTTAACCGAATTTAGCACTTAACGTATTCACGCTTTTGTCGTTTCGTTTCAGAAGTTGATTTACACGTCACAAAATAATTAAAACTTCCGGAATCGGCTTCTAAAAGGCAGCGGCACGTTACAATGTGTAAAATTAAAACCAATGCGAGTAGTAAAAACCTCTTTCCAAATTATCTACAAGTCGCATATGGCTTTGTAAAGACTGAACTGTTAACTTATTCATATGCTTATAATTGTCCTACCTAACGCATGACGTTTCAGAAACGTGCTGTTCGCATTTTTAGTCAATCAATAAATAAAATAATCTGTCATTTTTTTAAATTTTAAGCAAATCCTATTTCTGATAATAGATTTACCTTCACCTTAAATTTAAACAGCCGTAAAAACAAGTCTTTCTTTTCGTTGCAATTAATATTTTAAAAATTTGTTATATTAATTAAAGTGAAAACAGTTTTTATTTGGTTGGCTAAACCTAAAATTTTATTATGGTAATAATTCTATACCCAGTTAACTCGCTTATATATAAAAATAATCTCACCTAAACATCCTTAAATACTAAATTTCAACCCTTGAATAAAACAAAAAAAAATAAACTCCGTTTAAATCTTTCCTAGCTAAAATATGACCTAAAGAGTAATGAAAATGTTAAAACCCGCTGGAATCACACTATATACAAACCTTATCTGCTAAAATAACTGTATAACTATGGAGAAAACCATCCTTAATTGGAATAAACTAAATTAATTAATTACTGACTAATGAAGAATTTTACATATTATCTGATGTTACGAGAAGATGGGATATAATCAACTTTTACTTTCTATAATTAATATGATTCGATCCCTCAAATGCAGTACGTTTTTATAAAAGTAAGAAGTTCGCTAATATTTAATCTAACTTTCAAATCAAGATGTTTTTTATCAAAATAAATAATTATACGAAAAGAAATGAGTGAGCGGTAATAAATAGGTTAACACTCTAAAATGAGTCATAAACAATCACCAGTTTCGGCAGTGCAGCGCATTATAAGTGAAGTGAGCTACAGAATAATTTTGAGATTAGCAAATCTCGGATAAATTAAAATTACAGATTTGGTTGCCTTAGATACAATTAAAGTCTATATAAGCTACAGAACGGAAGAAAGCAGCGTATATTGCAACCAGCTAGTACACAGGGCTTCGACGTTATCTAAAGTACCATGAAGATTCATAAGTTGATAGAGTGGTGTAACGATACCATGGACCATCACAAAGCAGCAAGTAGATTAACTTAGTGCAAGTTATTAATCATCCAAGATAAGTTACTTTTGAACAAGTTACAAGTAACTTAATTAACTTACAAAGTTTGGTAGATCTCGAATATTGAAACGCAAAGAAGATAGAAATACGTAAGGTGAGAGAAGGTTGTATGGTTACACCGGAATTTTGTAAAATATTTTCACGAATTAAAAAGCGAGATCAGTTTTCAAGAGATATGAAAGAACGCTGTTAGGTAGTGATTTGACGAAATAAACTCTAACCGATATTAATAATTGGATACCACATGAATATAACCTTTTCAAGCAAAGTTATGATAATTCACCAGTACTTCTATTCCGTGATTTCCACGTTCTTGTAGATTGGCGAATCAACAGTTCCCTAAATTAATTTCTTTAAATTTGAATGTCTCGTCTAATCCAAATTATAAAATCGCCATAATCCGGTCTAGTTATATCCCAACTGCCCCTAGATTTGGAAATAGTAATTTTGGTTCATTTTAAGCCTTCATCATTGTTCAAACAAAACTATTTCAGATTAGATATGCATTGTTGAACTCCAAGAAATTGGCCCCTTTTGGAACATTTGATTTCGACTAAACCGTTACTCCTAATGAGGTCATCGGGCGATACTCCAAAAAATCGTAGACACACGAACAACCCGCAAAATATTACAACTATTTTCATTTCATAAGCTTCCATTGCACATCCTTCGTGAAAAGGGCTTCTTATATAATATTTATATAACACTTTAAATAAGATTCCTTTTTACAAAATTGACCAAAAATTGATGCGTTAAACCGTGTTTTCCGCTCCCCAATTTTCTACTTGACCTCTTGTGTTTCTTTTAATTTTCACTTGATCCTCAGGAGCCAGTTTTGCTTGGTAACCAATTTGCATTAGTTACGCAGCAAAACTGGCTTTTGCGAAGAAAAGAAGTAACCTTTTGACGCATTATTATTGTTACAGGGAGATTTAAGGCATTAGGAATGTTTAGAGCTGCTACTTTTGTTATGTTCTAAACGTTTTACCTCCTTACCTCCTTACCTCCACGATTTCCACGATTGATAGAGTTCCCTTCTTAAATTCTTCAACGGCTCTAAAATACTATAGAGGTCCAAACTGGTAATCCAAACCAGTACGATAATTTCTAAAATTGTAAGACCCTTTCGTACCCCTACTAACTCGTTTTCCTCCGAAGAATTATCAACTAGAAATATAAAACTTTGAACAGCATTACTTGTGTCTACCGTCCCAAGTTGACTAGCCTTGCGAACTCAAGAACTATATATATACACTCATGTATAATATTCAAAATACTTGCTAATTTTTAGAAAAACTCGCTTTACAGTTTAGGTATACCCACATAGAAAGGTATAGGAGAAGGCCAATACACTTTCTACATGTTGTAATAGCCTAATTTAAATTTTGTACGAAACTGTACATTAGATGTGTTGTAATTTAGTTACGCAGGTTTAATAGTTTAGTAAAATTTTAGATACAAGAGTTTTTTGGGGAATTCTTAATTTTCGATGTAGCACTTTGTATATTGTTTAGCTACCGCTGGCATTTTAAAGGTGCGCTCCGCGCCGATTTTCAAGCGCAGCGATAATTCTTGTAGATTGTTAGAAGGACATTTGTAGTTCCGCACAAGTCGAGTTAATACATAAAGGTATTGGTGAATGTTTAAATTCTACTAGTGCATTTCGTCCACTTAAATTATTTATTTAAGGTGAGTCTTCACAGCTTCTAACTTTCTTTCAAAGAGTAGTTTGGATTAAATATTTCTGTTCTTTTTCGTTGTTTAG
>JAHWXV010843823.1:0-15276 GCA_024586415.1 Phrixothrix hirtus
CAAAATTACTTTCTTTAAACGCGCACTGTAAACAAACTACTCTGTCAATTTCTAAGCCGCCACGGATTTTACAACACAAAATGTCAAGTTTTACGAATATGGTAATAACTTATTACACTAGCGACATCTAGTGGTCATTTGTAACAACATCAGAGGCAACACTCGTATAAGAAATACTAATTAACCAAATTATATACAAAAGGTCATTCTCCCTATAACTTACCCCGTGCGCAGCACAGTTGTCCAAAATTGACCAACGTAACAACCTAATGCACTCGCTTCTCACATAACAATGCCCGCGACGACACGCAGTCTACTAAGATTTGCGCACCTCAACATTTAAGAGTGCCGCGACACAGATCGAGTGAAGTCAGCGATACTCAAACAAATTAAAAATTAAGTACGATTAATAGAATTACTTAATTAATATAACTAAACGAACCTTATATTGGATTACAAATGATACAAGATGCTTTTAAAATTAAATAGGCCACATAAATAATAAAACTAAAACTTAAATTGTTGCAAATATCGTGTAAATTGTATCGATTATTTTGATATTAGTTAATTTAGCATCAGAAGCGGTACCGCTTCCTGGACAACCCAGATTCGGTTTCAGATAAAATTATTTGTCATCTTATATATAGAGAACCTTTATCTAGTCGTATTCAGTACGGTGCTGGAACGCTCTATTATCGTCGACCCACGCTCGAATCACGATTAGTTAGCTTGGTAGGGTATTGATACATGAGGTTCTACGTTGTAGGTCTTTTATATTATTTTATACATGTAAGATGCTACACGTTTTGCCGGATTCTTATTTTGGTTTGTCAGTTCAGCCTTTAATATAACATTAAAATAAAGTAAAAATTAATTGTTACTATATGTTGCTTCAACGTTGCAATCACTTCTAATTTTAATGTTGGCTTGCTATGTACTATTTTTGAAATTTTCAGATCTAAAGACACCTGTTGAGTGGGAAACTTTTAGTATAATTTCTTTTTAAAAATAAATGGGCTATGTTCTTGCATTTTTAATTGAAAGTTGAAGGTATTGAAGAAAACAAAACTTTTATGAAGAACTCATTTTGTGCAAGTTATTCCTCTTGTATAGATCGCGGATGTCAAATATTTCACTTTATCAATAAATTTTGTTTAAACTAGCTCAAGTTCAAGAAGTAGAGTGAAAAATTTATTCCTAAATTTGGGATATTGTTTAAAATTATGTGTTACACTGTTTAATTTCAAATTTTTGAACAATTTGCTCACATATAATAGTTAAATTATAAACTAATGTTAACATATAGAAAAGATAAAGTAATTTAGACACAGATAGACTTGATATGAACAAATTTATTAAAGGCTGGTAATAACAGATTCATCTATTTTACCATAAAGTAATTACTACAACTTTACTCTTCTTTGAGAGAATATAAGGAAGGAAAGTTTCAGTTTGAAACAATTTCAGCAGTATGGAAACGCTATTTCCTTCTTAGTTTGATAGATTGCATCTGTATATTGAAAGTGACAAAGCCACAAAAACGATGAAATTAGTATGAGGCAAACTAAAACTCTGTTTAACAAAACTAATAAAATTTACATTTCAAAGTTAAGTTTATACAATTTTATCAAAGACGAATGCCTTTCCTAAAATTCTACTGCACGAATTTTGTTATTAGAAACGTACAAATTAGCATGTACAATGAATCTTGAAAACTTATTGCAAAGACCTGACACACGGTCCAATAAATACTACTGATTAAATTTAGAATTCCGCATTTGACTTACAAAGTATTTATTCATAACTCCGCTGTATCAAAGTTTTTTAATACGGTGATTTCGTAAATTGACGTATAAATTCTATAAAAACTTTCATTTTTTTGAAAAATCGCTCGAACCTGTCAAACGATTAAAATAATTTTCCATTTTTTGTATATTTTATAAGATTTTCAGGCATTTTTAAAAAAATTATGACATCGGTATTTTTTTAAGTAGCAATCTCCATTTTTTATTACGGAATCTTAAACAGCGTATTTGGTTAGTACAAGATGGTTAAAATTGTTGTAGGTGACATAAGAAAAGTTTCTAGAAAAATGACATTGAAATTTAGAAATCATAAAATTTATGGACAATGCTAAATTATAAAATGTAACTACATTAAGGTTCAAACTGTGCACCTTTGGCGACCTGACAGTAATCAAAGCGGTTAACAAGCTCTCTTTGCATATTGTTGAGAATTTCTGAAGAGATACGTCCAATTTCTGTACGAATTCTATCTTTTAAATCTTCCAAATTCACTTGCGGCTTACGGTATACCTTAGTTTTTAAGTGTCCGCACAAAAAGTACTCCATGGGAGTTCAATTTGGCGATCTGGTTAACCATTCGATCTATCCCCTTTTTCTATCCAACGGTTTGGGAAAATCTCATCTGAGTAGGCTTATATAGGAGTTGCGTAATACGGAGGTGCACCATCCTGATGAAAGAAGAAGTTATTCCTAAGAAGATTAACTTCAGATGAATTTGAGTATAAAGCTATCGGTGCGGGGATGGGGTTTTCCCGAAGAAAATCTAAATACACCGCACAGGTTAAATTTTCGTCGAAGAAATAAGGCCCTAGAATTCTCCCGTCAACGATGACATACCACACGTTCATCTTTTCAGGTCTTTGAATGTGACCCTCCGTCATCAAATGAAGATTTTCTGTATCCCAATAGCGTTGTTTGTTATGTTGTTTATCTACATTACCATTTAAAGTGTGGTAGCTTCATCAGAAACAATGATATTCTTTACAGAATTACATTACCATCATTGTAACATAATGACTCAATTTGATCACAAAACTGATTTCTCTGATCAAAGTCGCCATCAGACAGCTCTTGCACCAGGTACACCTTATACGCACGGTACTTTTCGTTTTGTAGTACCTTGTGGACGGTGCATGGTAAGAAATTGAAAGTAGAAGCAACTTCCGAAAGCGTGGCGTGGAGATTATACTCTACTGCTAACAAAACGTTCAATTGGCCTTATTCTTTCATTGACGGCCGACTCGATTTAGCAAGATAACAAACGCGTCCAAATTTTGTAAATTTAAATTCAATCCTACTAACAGTGCTTTTACAAATGGATTGCCGATTAGGATAAGTTTCATTGAATAACTGAACTACTTCTTTTTGGGTACCCACCCTGTCTCCAAAACCGAGAATGGAAATAATTTCAATTATTTCACGTTCACTTAACTTGAGAAATAATGCAATAAAGTAAATACTTACCAAACACTGAAAAGATACTAGCTAAATATGTTTAATGAAAATTTAGGAATGTCATCGGATAAATCGATATGCCAAATTCTTATCACTTACAGACCTCAAAACAATTATAACAAACAAGCCGCACAGTTTGAACATTTAATATAGTTACTTTTTTAATTTCGCATTGTCAATAATTTTGATGATTTTTAAATTTAAATGTCATTTTCTCAATAATTTTCTTATGTCACCTACATCAGTTTTAACTTTGGTGTATGTAAACAAATACGTTACTTAAGATTCCGTGATAAAAAATGGGTGTTGCTATTTAAAAAAATATTTGTCATAAATTTTGAAAAATCGCTGAGAATCTTAAAAATATGTACAAAAAATTGGCAAATTATTTTAATCGTTTGACTTGTCCGAGAGATTTTTCAAAAAAATTTAGACAGTTTTTATCGAATTTATGCGTTACTTTACGAAAGCACTGTATAATGTGTACAAAAAAATTTCCGGTATATTAATTGATAATAAAGTAAGCACTAGAATTTTTCTTCTACTTACTCATTCTTGTATAGAGTGCTCACTAGTACTGTGCCGTATATTAGAGCATTGCTATTGCATATCCGGTACCATTAATAATGAAGGAGTGTATTACTTTAGGCAACCAAACATATAATTTATAACGGAGTAAACCGTATCTTAGGCCTCAGGTGGTAGACGTTAATGCCATTTAGGTTCCTGAAATCGTTCGATGCTCTGGTAGCGTCAGTTGGAGTATAGCGAGGGTTTAACGTGGTATTGGTAGGAATTGAACTGGAATTTTAGAACGGCTTTTATAAGTCAAAGTTTGGGCAAAAGTCATAGTATTTTTGGGCGCCCCATTATCTTGTACGACTGGTCATAGACCAACAGAGCCTTCTGATAGGGACGATGAACTCCGATCGTGAATGAAATGGTGATAATCAGGAGACTTACTTATGTAATTGGTTTCTTACACGCCACTGGAGAAGTGGTATCATGAGTATTATTTCAAAAACTTATAATTTGTGCGCGCACCTAATTATTTAAACCTTTTACATTCCTGTAAGAAAATATAATGTTATATTATGTTCCTAAAATTAAAGGTATTTAATATAAGAGATACTGAATCGGTTTAGATAAACACTTATAATCACATAAAATAATATTTTCATATCTTTTCCACTAAGGTTCATAAATAGTTTAACTGTAGTAAAAGAACAACTTATCCTAAATTAAGTGATTGAAAGATATAGGGATCCGCAAACAAAGACTAATGCTTAAATATCGTAATCTATTGACCCCTTTTCGTGACTTAAGGTGGCCCTAGAAATACTTCTGTCATTCAGTTAAGTTTAAATAATCAAGGCTTAAAACCATTGAGGTAAAATGTCCAAATCTTGTTTGATGTGAGCAACTTCCCCAATGAATTAATAGGTAGTTTTAATATTACTTTGGTACCTGTTATGGTGGTAGATATTGACGACCAGGTTCCAGGAATTTATTCTATTGAAAATAGTTATCCCGACGTTCAAAAACTCCTTTTTGAGCTGATTGGATGGGATACGATTTTCTTGACCCTTGTTAATAGATTGGCAGAAGCGCCTACGGTCCTAAACCCTTTTCGGTTTTTAATCCACGATGAACACAAAGAAACGGGTAACTAATTCGAATCTATTATTCTGGAACGGTGACTACACTTTATGCTAAGCGTATATGTACCTTAGAAGGTCGGTACTCTAATGTGAATGCTCGAAGCAAGCTCTCTTTAACATTCGAATTCTCGGTGAATGGAGGGGGGGATATATTCTTGGTTGCCAGATATTTTTAGAAACGAACCTGAGTTTGTCAATCGTTGCAGTTAAGTACTGTTTACGTTTGAAAATCAGCGGTTTTCAAAAGTTACTTTTAAAAATAGAATTTATAATGAAAAAGAAATCCTTATTTGTAAATGTTAGTATTGACAGATTATGGGTATTTTACAAGCTTAATTATATTAATGTTTCGCTAATGTTCCCCAAATTATAAATAAAAGTCGTTATATATCTAGACGTGCTTAGAAATTTTATGATTCAAATGATACATAAGAAATACCAAGACTACCAGACAATTACTTAGCCATACGCATCGCACACAAGTGACGTTTAGAGTTAATACTTAAAATGCATTAAACTCTTTAGAGCTTAAATTGATATGGCTTACTATATTTCAAATTCATTTGTTTGTTGTTATAAACTAATTACAACAAATATAATTTTGTTTAAGTAAAAGCAATTTTTCATTTTTAGATAAAAAACAATTAATAAACACAGTATAATTAGGATACACGCTCATCGTTGGCAACTGACTCTCCTAACTAGCAAGAAATATTTTTACCGCTATATCCTCTATCAATTTGGATGGCATTGTACAAGTTTTATCTTAGTACATTTTATATAACTAATATATTGCTCATTCTTCAATTAATGCTAAAGTTTCATGGCTAATAAAGAGTTAACTGTCCTTTCACTTTTATTGAACACGTGTATTTACACAAAAGACCAGTTATCTACATATGTAGGCAAATATAAAACGTTCAAATGGAATTAAAATATAGATGTATGTGTTATTAATCCTAAAACTAATAGAACATAAATAAATTTAAATAATAAAAACATAAAAAGGTTGTAATTTAATTAAATATGTATCAATAAAAGTGGAAAATATTAAGATTGATTAAATTGAATGGAAGTTAAAATAAAACAATTAACTACAACTGATGAAAAGAAAATAAAAGAAACGATACTATAACATTTTTGACCTAAAAAGGTACTGACAGAAGTGACAGAAGTTTAAAATTAACATGAAGGCGAAAAGAATGAAAAAATCTAAAAGGATAAACCTGGATAAAAGTGAGCAACAAAGTGAAGAGAGATCGACATACAAATTACTAAATAATTATCGGATAGCCTACAGGTTTCAATTATAAGTTAAAAAATAGTCTGAAGTCTTGGTTAAATTTTTTCAGTTCATGGATACAGGTGTTGTTTGGGCAGCTGTTGTGTTGTCGAATTTTGCACATTCAACAATCTTCCTTTAGTAGAAATATGGAAAAGGAAATGAAAGTATAATTCTTACATAAACTATGTTCGCTAAAGATTTGCGAAATTTGTAGGTCTAATCTGATAAAGCCATTTTGGGAACAAATCTAGTTTTATGTAATATCCCTTTAGAAAGAAATTCGCGGGTCTTCTTCCACTTTAATAATTTGACATATATAGAAAGCAATAGGAACCTACCTAGCAAATTTAGTTTTAAAAACAAAGCTTAATTATTACTTTTATTAACCAAAGAAATTAGAAACATTCAAATTTTTTAAATGAAAGTTGCTTACAATCTCAGACATTCGATTACATTAATGTATGACGCTTGCTTACAAATATTATTATTGGTTACCATCAAAATTAAATACGGTAAATTAAGTAAAAGCAATAACAATAACCTTATAACATAAGGATCTGTCTGGTAAGGCGTTATCGAATCTATTAGTCCCTTGTAGCGTCATAATATAAAAGCTCCACGTGTATTTTAATTATAGATTATATGGATTTTATATTATATGGTAGAAAAAAAGAGTACGCTTACAATCATAAAAAACATTTTATGATGATATAGTAACATTAACTGTATATTATATAGGCACGAATCTAAAATTACACATGGGGAGAATATTCGCTCAACTCAAATTATAAAAATCCATTTATGAAAAATATTTAAAGAAATTAAATCATCCTTGCAAATTTACCTTAATATATGAGTCAAGAAATGGTGATGCGATCCGTTAAGATCTTTACCTGTAGATAGAAGAGTAAAAGTTTTGAAAAATAGGAATTCCTTAACGGCAACATTCGCCTTTGGAGCTTTATTTACATATAACTGAAAGTGTTCTAGGTATTGGTTAACAGATAGTTTTGATTCCAAAATTGCGGACAGAAGTGCATATCTCAGGAATGGTTATATTTTGTGCGGTGTTCTTTATAAAAAATTCTAGTGAAGTTAAAACAAAAGCTCCTTTTAGAAATAATGGAATAGGATGTCATGCTCCAAAATGTCGTTACAACACCTACAACGTAGAACCGCATGAACCAATACTCTACCAAGCTAACTAATCGTGATTGGAGCGTGGGTTGACAATAATAGAGCGTTCTAGCACCGTACTAGGTAAAATTAGATAAAGGATCTGTGGATTACAATTACACCTTCCGGGATTAATTGACCACGCTATATATATGAAGACAAAGAATCTTATCTGAACCAGGATCTGTGTTGTCCGGGAAGCGGCAGCGTTTCTGATGCTAAATAATTTATATCAAAGTAGTCTATGTAATTTACACGATGATGAATTAATAAATAAGTAATAGCCATTTTGGCTTCACCTGCATATAGATAATACTTTTAAAAGTTATTTATGCACTTAAAAGTCACTAATGTCCAAGAATTGATTCTAAATCATTTTGAATCGATGGTGGAAGGATTTTTAGTTCCACCAATGATTGATTATTCCGCAAATTACACTGACTTAAAATAGAAGATAATCTTTACAGTATTAAAAGGTGTGGAAATCGTATTGTTTCCACCTCGTATATTGTAAGAATAGTCGACCAATTGGTCACTAAAAAAGCTAATAAAATAATTCGGAAAAATTGTATATCTATGGAAAATATGTAGTTTGAAATACAATTATAAACACACAAATAAACAATATAAATAAATAATTGCAATAAAACTGAATAAACAGTATGGTCATGGATTAACAGTCAGAATACGAAATCCTAACGTTAAAACACGTGAAAGTGGATACACATAGACTATAAGACACTTTAATTTCGCGGTTGCTAGACTGAGTTTCAATAAAAATCCTTAATATGTATTCGCTGTGTTTATTGCTATTTTACAAATGATATTTTGGCCAATATTAATTAGAAGTTACATTATGCATTAAATAAATAAGTGTTATAAAGTCTACGCACAGTTACAGTAGTGAAATTAGTAACACAACAAACAATGGCTGGATGAATTTAAAATAATGGTTTTAAAACTAAAATGATTGCTTTCATTTAAGACGAAATCCGGATGTACGAATTCTGTCACTTGTCAATTTATCAGTCGGTGTTCGCTCGAATCACATTACCCGGTGCAAGTTCGTTGATTCCAGGTATTCAAATAAGGAAACACGCTTACACTTGGAATAAGTAGCGGAAAAATAGAAACTACAACAACCCACTTACGGGACGCAGGTTACATATGTTGCCTCGAATGACCAGTACTGGAGTTCTGCACTTTTTATTTTCACCCATCTTTTACTGTCAGTTATTAACCCAGATAAGCTGACAAATCCCGAAGAATTCTGGAATGGCGTTAAGTTATCAACTAAGACAAGCTGACAAATGCGGAAAATGTTTGGAACAACACTATCATAGTATAAGAAACACTATGAATGTAATTACAATTTATTTGCCTTTTAGCCTTTGGAAATTGGCTGTAGACATAACTAAAGGATAAATAATTGTATAAATTGTTCTTTCAAAGGAGTTGTGTTAACGGTTAATCGTAAATTAGACAAAACGTGAACAGAGGAACTACAAGATTCCACGGCATATCGAGTCGTGGAAATTAGGTTCAGAGCTTCTAATATCACAACTAGACCCAACTAAAAGGACCTAGATAGCCGGTGAAATTAGTACAGTCCAGGGCCATGAAACTTACAAATAAGAGTTTGGGAGAGAACATTAGCGTGGATTCTATTATAAGCAGTAAAATTATGAAGCAGAGAACAAGGAAAAATGATTTACGGAAACTTAATGTAAATACTTTCCATTATTTCCTTTAAAACAGGTGATAACATTTTATTCCCTAGGATTTCAATTAATTACCAACTAACCAGGCTACATGAAGATTCAATTCCCCAATATGAAGGCAATTCCTAGAATATTTAGGGATAATTGTCATAATTTACTTCAAAGATTTGAAAACCAAACTGACATGACATTAGGTAATTTCCTACTAAGAACAGTATCAGGAAAATTAACAGGTAGGTTCCAGTATCGAAATAAAAGCTTATGAAAGGATTACATTAGCCTTAGCACTTAGTTTTGGTGATCAATGTAACATCAGTTGTCTAATCCAATATCTAATGACCCTCAAGTCGTACAAAAATGAAGAATCCCCTTATAACTTCGGTATGAGATGCCAAGACGACAGAAGTACATCTATTTCTAAATTAAATACACAAAATAATTAAGCCGCAACTAAAGCTACCCAATTAGCTAATTATAACAGTCGCTCCGTAAAATATTCATTAGAGGATTAACCGGACAAACTCCAACCAACGTAATGCTTCAAAATCTTGCCAGCCTTGAGAAACTATCAAGCTTAGTTACCGAAAGAGGTAACTTTCTGTATTCAACGCATCAATATAATCCCCTAAATTCACAAACAAAATTTAGACTAGCTCTGAGCGTATTTCCAGCTAAATCAAACATTCAAAACGACATAAATCCGCCAAAACCCAAAATAAAACTTCCAGTCGCTTTAATCAAAACTTTCAAACAAAAATCAATACCTAACAATATAAGTAAACGTATTTTCATAATCCAATACCTTTTAAGCCAAATTACTCCAGTAATTCTAACCAGTTACTAGGATGCCATTTCGCAAATAATCCTAATGCAACAATCTTCTTGTTTTTCACAACGCCCGTATCAATTCAATCAAAACCAATCTAGAAACTATAATCCAAATTTTACTAATTCACACCGTACAAAATCTTACATACCAGAAGGTATGAGTGCTTCATTTAACAATGCACACAGAACAAAAGAATTCATTACCTACACGTGTTTATCCAAAATATAAATGAGGAGAACGAAATTGATGATTTCTATGAAATGAAAAATACATACGAAAGTTCCCAATATTTTAATAGTGACTCAAAATATCCCGAATTAAACTATTATAATCAAAATGCTTATAATGCAGACAGATATTAGTATCACCGAAATTCATATCAAAATAGTGGAGCAGCGAAATGTGCAAATAAACTATCTTACTACGAACAAGCGGTACCAAGTAGCAACATTGAAATGAACCCAAGTGATTCTAATCTGCATACAAATGTAAATTTTGCTATATCTGCCTACCTAATCAACTAGACATGATTCAAGTGAACGCAATGGTGACTGACCTACCACATATTTTAACCCGCAATTAAATGCAAACTCTTTAGTCGACAGTGATGAACCCGGACATTCTAATATCATAACCAGATCAAAAATTGAGACATCAGCCCCTACCATTCTATTCAAAAATTACTATTAAGAACAAAATAGGTATAAAAATTTACCACGAGGTAATTAACAATTAAGTTAATCAAAGATTAAGGACTCCGTAAAATGATAACCGCAAAAATTCATCCAACGATTAATCTTGTTGCGAACTGGCTAAAATTTGAATTGATAATATACGCGCATCGCCTCTCACCGATTAAAATGCCGCGCTAGCTACAAAAAAGGGAAGTACGCGAAAAACAAAATATAAATAAAAGTGTCATATACCTTTTAATGCACGAAACGATAGTCAGTCTTTTCTTATGTTCAAGTTTTCACTTTTAAATATTGTTATAATTGTGTTCAGTGTGTGTTTATCAATAAATTTCAACCATTTACGTTTATTAATTCAATTACTTGTACTCATTCCACGAATCGAGTTTCTATTGACGGTGTTCATATCTTACAACAACGATTTTTCATAGCAATAATCGTGCAACATGAAACGTCAAGAAGGGGTGCTTTGTAACATAACAACAAGGTCATATGCGCTTCCACAGAGAAGACCAGGCGTTGGAGCGGAAAGAAGAATTTCAAGGCAAAGGTTCCTGCTATTGTAGAATCCGCAACAAATTTCTAACATCAGAATTTTTAAAGGATTGCACTAAGCGAAAAACAACCTTCTGGGTATATTTTCGCGTCGGTTACAAGTACAAGCAATTTTTTAAAGTACACATGGAAAATGTTTTAGACGAATAGCCAAATTACATGCACATAAGTTTATCTAAAAATAAAATTATCACGAGGTATAGACGAAACATTAGCCAGACTTAAGAAATACTGTTATAGGATTAACATGAAATAGACGATTACAAATTTTATTAGCACATGCGATACCTGCCGAAGATCAATGTGCGCAATGAAAAAACCATACGTCCCAAGCATACTCACTGAAGCAGTCACAAAATTCTTCCAAGTTGTACAAATTGATACCATTTCCTCTGACAAAAGAAATTACCTAACACTAGTAGATGGTTTTACGAAATTTGCTCAACCGGAGAAACAGACATACACATAAGCGATGCCCTCATTAAATATTTATTCTCATTCCGAATACGTCAATATTTAATGATGGATAAAGCAACCGAATTCTGTACAAATAGATGTATATTTTGCAACACCAACCACTTTGAGTGTATTTCAAATGTAGAAAGATTTCATTCTACAGTAATCGATACATCTACTTATTTTGACAGAAATGATAATAGATTAAACCGTGTATATAAACAAGAAAACGAACGAATAGAGAACAAAAAGCAACAGAATATCTTTATATCAAACATAAATGGAGACACAAACAATAAGTTTCGCATAGGTTAGACTGTGTTTAAGAAAAACTACAAAGCTTACAATAAAAAGCACAATAAATGCCTGGACCCATATAAAGTAACACACATATTAGAAACAGGACTGAACTAGCAAATAAACGAAAGGCAAAAAGAAGGGAATAGTCCACATTAAGTAATGTTACAGATTCGCCAACATTATCCTAAAAACCCTAGGGACCCTAAAATTCTATAACCTAAACGATAATTCTGGCCTTTTTTAGGACTTGCACAAAACCAAATTGACTCCTGGACTTTTATACAAATTTACAATGTTTTCGAAATAACTATCAAATTTACTGACACTCAAGATTGATATTTACGAATAAAAATGCATTATAGCCCTTTAATGGCAAACCTAGCTATGGGAGAGAATTTTACAATTCATATAGGATCATTGAAATTCTTGAAAATAGAAGCACGACGCAAACATATCAATTAAAGCCGACATTTGTTAAAAGGTCTAAAGGAGACCTTGTTGTCGGGTTTGGTTCAATAATGAGACCGATTACAGGAAGTTGCTATCAAAATGATGCTTAAAGGTATAACCAGGCTATCACCTTGCTATCAGAATCCCAAATTAAGTTAAAAGGTCTTATGCAAGATCAAATTATCATACTACGAGAGTCAATATCACAATTTAAAAATACAACTCTGTACCTCAGTATCAAAAGGCCTGTTGTTCAGAAACAGGCTTTTTCAGAAACAGGAAAACAAGGTTTTAATACTAACATTTATTTAGATTCTACTTATATTTCTCAGAAAGGATAAAAACCCTTACATGTTATCTGAGGCCACTGTATACAAGATATAACTGTACCCGTAATACTATAAAAATACTATTTATTTAACAAAGAAAAAATAATTATTTTTTTTATTCCATGACATCCGATCTTATGCAAGTAATATCTAAATGTTAGTTGTCTACAACAAGTATTAGAAACTAAACAAAAACACCGAAACATGTTCTTCACTTCTAGCAATATTACTAATTAAGAAAAACAAACAAACGTAAGTTAATGTTTCTAAATAACTGCGAATGACTACAGTTAATAAAGTAAGCCAAATCTATGAATTTTTTCAATCTTCCTACTCATTCTTCTAGTCTCATTGTGGATAATCATTGGCTTCACCATCATGTTCAAGATTTTCGTACTAGTTTGTCACAGGCTGAATTAACAATAACGCATGTGACAGAAATCACGAGTATTTAACCACAACTCGCAAAGCTTCAGTGGAGCGAGGTGTGGTTCATCGGTACTCGTGAGCCTAAACACCGTAGAAATAATAAGTCTAAATCGGTAATATGTGGGCGCTACTGTTCTCAAGACAAACTGCAAACTGGCGGTGTCTGAAAAACACCCTGTATGTCACGATATTAGTGACCTACCTTCAAGCGGAGACAGATACTTTAACGGTACTGCAGATACTGGATTAATACTGAAAAAAATGTTCTAATGCTAAAAATGCTTATTTTCTTATGATCATTCTGTATATAAAAATCAATGAAATAATGCCGGCTGGCAAAGTTACGTTACCTGCAAAAATTGACCATCCTGTATACCATTTAATTAATTAATTGAACTTGAAATTCTTTTAAAGAGAAATGTTACTTTTACTCAGAAATAATTTCTTTTTGACCGTTATCTTTAACAATTCACAAATTACTAATTAACTTCTTGCACGCGCACTGTAAAACTAACATGGCACTCCAGGTGGTACGTTGATAAAATAAGAACTAAAATTGGAGCACAAGAACATCTTTATATCATCTTTGGTTTGTACAAAAATACACAAATACACATATCATTAAATATGAAATGAGGCTAAGCATAAAACATTGGCTAACGAAAACTAGACTCGTGTCAATTTATTTACGAAAACCAGCTGACTATTACAACTGGAAGACTTTAATAAAGGAACCAATTAGGAATGAGCTCTAGGTTTTGCCAGCGACATAACAACAAAATTTAGAAGAAAGGAAACGTCAAAATAACACATAAATAAAATGGGTACCCAGGGTATTTTAAACAGGGGTAGTCCTAAAACTAACAAATTAACTTTCAAAAATTATTTATTATAGATGGTTACTATACATGATTGAAATTAAAACCATAAAATGCTTCACTAAAGCAATTTGAATTCAATGCTACCGCCAATACTCCAAGTCCGTAATTAATTTATTTCTGTACTATTTATGTGAAGCAGACGGTAACTTCCTTTAGCTAACTTTACGTTAATCTATGCAAGCAAAACTAGGTCAGTGGTGACAGCACAAACATTCGGTTGTTGTAAACGATTTGCACGGGTAATTCTTCCTTGCCGGAATCGAAATGAGCGAAGAAGGAGCAAAGAAAATATCAATCACTTACAGCTGGATGTTTACTTTAAATTCGGGAAGCGGGTTAACCTCTTGTTCTTAGGAATGATAACCCCTCACGTGTGGAGAAATGCATTTACGAATCAGGCCGTGTTTTTATTAAAGGACATATCCCAATTATTTGGAGTTTCTGCCTACGGGCCGAAAACCAGGCCGGTATTTAATTTGTTTAACAAAAGTCCAAGTAGTTTCCTAAAACAAATATAAGAAGACACTTGTTAACAAATACGCACAGATTCTCGCTATTTAACACAAACGCGTCTCTACTATCACTGAACTCCGCGCTACGAATTTGTTCTCATCGAACTGTACCTCTCCCTCGGATAAGATCATGAATTCCTAGCAACGCAGCAAGAAAAACAATTTTTACACATACTTCCCATGAGAAGTTCATAGTTTTTAAAACGTTGGCCTTAAACCGGCGACACTAAGCCTAATGCGTCAATTAATATTCCAATTGCCTTGCTAATTATTATACTCATTTCTCCATTTACAAAATACATTCTTTGCTTAAGCGCCTATCCACTGGAGTTTTTATGTATACCAGCGGTCTAATTATTACCCTTGAAAAGGGTTTGGATACAATGTTGTCACATATTATCAATACAAAGCTGACGTGAGCGTCTATACCCCTGAATTAAATTCTATATTTGTGTTGGATTCTAAAATATTAATTTCGTGTATTATTATACGGGGTACATTAAAATGGTGCATTATAAGAGTAAAATTATTCTTTAAATAAAAGGATGTTTAAACAACTTATTAATTAAATTTGATTTTGTCTAACTTCTTGTAAGCGAATACGAGGGTTGCCCTTGATGTTGTTACAAATGACAACTACATGTCGCTAGTGTAATAAGTTATTGCCATATTCGCAAAATTTGACATTTTGTATTGTAAAATCCGTGGCGGCTTAGAAATTGACAGAGTAGTTTGTTTAC
>JAHWXV010843860.1:0-11166 GCA_024586415.1 Phrixothrix hirtus
TGACCTAATTGAATTGACAGACATAAATTACTACAATGAGTCATTTGCGGATTACATTATCTATTTTATTACAAAGAAAACATTCTAGATGATTCTAGAAATTTCCATTTCTAATTTTTGTTACAATATAATAGTATATTATATACCAAGAGACTAAAGTGCCTCTTTCAATCACGAGAGAGAAGTTTATATCTCGAGCAATAGCGAGAGAATTATTCTTTAGAGAGCATCACTTTAGTCCTGAGATATATACATTATTTTTTGCACTTTCGAATCACTTGAAATCAAAAGAGCCGAAGAAAGTAAAGCTTGATGATTTTCACATTCATAGATCATTCGATTTATCAGTGTGTATTTACTTCATGGTAAATGCTAATTAAATTTTATTTACGAAAGGCTGTAATAACGTTTTTAGCAATATGTATTTTTTTTCACTTTTGGAACTAAAATGCCACATTTAGTCACTTGTTTCCATGACTAAAGTGAGACTTTTAATCTCAAGCAAAACTTTAATCCCAAGGGAATTAAAGTACTTTAAATTTCGTACAAACCAATTAAATTATATAAAATTTAAATAACATTTGCCGTGAAGCATACATTGATAAATCAAATGATCTGTTAATGTTAAAATCATGCAATTTTACTTCCTTTAAAACTTTTGGCTTCAAATTATTCAAAAGTGCAGAAAATAATGTATATGCCTCAGGACTAAAGTGCTTTTCAATCCCTCTCGGGATTAAAAGAGGCACTTTAGTCCTTTGGTATATAATGTTCTATTGATTGATAAATTTTTATTGTTGCCTTGAATTTACTTTGTTTATGTGGAATTTAATTTACTTTAATTCCCTTAGGACTAAAGTAAAATTTTAATCCCTTGAGATTAAAAGTGTTGCTTTAGTCATGAAAACAATTGACTAAATATGAGGTGTTAGTCCCGGAAATGCAAAAAACATCTCTAATTCAGTTTACGAAATTAAATATTAACGTATTGAATTTTTATTTTAAAGGTTAAGAAATTTCTATTTCATTAAAATCTGAATTTCGTTAAAAAGATAATTCGTTCTGTAAAAATCATTTGATTTAACGAAAATAATGAACTTTATAGGTCATAGGCATCTACCCCTATTCTGTGAATAGTTTATTCTAATATATTAAGTTAGTAAAGTGTAAACGATGATTCAGTAAGTTTTTCAAATTGTAATTTTAAAACATAGAATTATGTACGTCAATTCTAGGCCGATTTTATATTGATCGGTCCGCGTTAGAATGTTTTTTTTTAAATCATAAGAAGCAATTGGTGAAGTTTAAAATTAACACTTCTTTCGCTAGAGATGTTTTCTGTAAATGATGCAAGTCATCTTTGGAACGATTTTCTGTTACGTTTTCAACGAGGACAGACATGTTTTGCAGCATTAATCTTTATAAATTAGAACTACGTTTGTTCCCTGTTTTCGTGGCTCATCATTTTATACTGTGTCCTTAATTTTAATGTAGTGATTTACTGAAAAAGACAGTAATTCGAAATTTCCATTTTGGGGCTCAATTTCAGGCACATTTACTCCCCCATGAAGGTAACCAGGAATGCAGTAAACCCGAAATAAAAGCTGGTCATGCAAATTAAGAACAAATGATTCTCCAGCTTTAACTTATTACGCAAATTAAACTTCACCCGTAAGTCATTTTACGTTAATTAATCCAACCTACTCTAAAGGGGATCTACAGTTCATTTTGGAAGATCTTTTAAAACTTTGCAATTATCGACCTCTTATTAGACAAATGTGATAATGTAGAGTGTAACGGGGCATAAAATTTGTACCTTTACATATATGTATCGGCTAGATAATTTTAATTTATAATCCGTGATACGTATGAGTGATCTAGCACAGTATGCATTTAATTTTAACTTGATCTACGTTACGGATTATTAGTATTAACTAGTTGGATCCCAATTTTAGATAATCCATAATTAATTTTGACAATAAGTTTATTTTGACTTTGACCTAATGTAATTTAGAAACCGATATTGACTGTATTATACATTTATTTGTATTATATTTATTAATTTAAATGTATATACCTCTCACTTTAGTAATGTAGACCTAGACTAAATATGTTTTAATATTTCAGATAGATATTTAAGGTAAGATCATTGTACATTATGTACCGGAGATCTCTGGTAAATAATTTATTTAGCACTCAATGTCAATACTATAGCCAGAGATTGCATAAGCAGATCACATAAACCGGTGGAGTCCGTTATATTCCGAAGGACTTTAGTTTTAAACAATTATTGCTAGGTTACATTTTCAAGTTTAGTTTACCATCTATATTTTGCCCTTAGCAATTCTTACGTGATTTTCAGTTATCACTGCTTTATCCTTTCTAGATTTCTTCAGTAAAGCATACTTAAATGCTTATTGTTTGAAATACCACTTCACTGAGACCTAAGGAATTTATGACTGATTTATATATTTAGCTATAACAGTTATTATTTAACAAAAATAAAGGGATTCTCCCCGACTCATTTATATGTGAGTTTTCAGTAAAGTTGTTTTTTGTACCATTTATTGCTAATAATCTATACACTTTAATAATTTATTTAGCTTAAAGTGCAAATCAATTTCAATGTTATATGGTATGTAACCCCCAGATCATAAATCTACACATATTAATACATAATAAATATATTTTGATTAGTTTGAAGCAGATATCTTTGTCAATTATTGCATTTACATACAATTAAGGTTACTTGTTTTAACTGTTAGGCTCCATTCTTAAAACATTTAATCAATCTTAAATTTTATTGCAGTCGATTTATAGATTGTCTGAGGCTGCTTTTCATTTGAACTATGATTCCAACAGTACTGTGCTGTCAGCATAGGTTACTGCACAAATATGTTGTATTTGAGTACAAGTATTATTTGTCAAGCCAGAAAGTGTTCATCATTTAAATATGACAGTAGTAATTTAAATAAATGGAATAGTGGATTTTTTAGATCATAGACCTTTGTGGTATACATTGTTCAATGCTTGAACACATATATGTTGCAAATAATGAGAACATTTGAATTCATGTTAGTTTATCCAAACAGTATTAAAACGACACAGAACAATGGTAGATTCTAGAACGATTAAGCCCAATATGCCTTAGTAAAATGTTAAATTAGTTTTAAATCATCAAATATGACGCAATTGACGCCATCTAGAAGTAAGTTCAAAATGGATATTATATTTTTTTATACGTTTATCTATGATTATATTATTATTCCCTACCCCTAAAAATCTCCATCTGCAAATTTTGACAAATTTGTTAAATCGTTTCTGAATTATTAAAACGTAATAAAATTTAAAAAATTCATAAAACGCCCTGTATCTCGTTAACGAACAACATTTACCAAAGCATATTGGGTTTAATCATTGTATTTTAGATCACAGAATCTACCATTGCTGTGTCCCATTAATTTTGGAAGTTTTTAACTATTTTAATTTAAATTTTCTATACAATCATTGTTTATATATTGTAAGTACCAGCCAAGTTTGCACACCTACGCTAGGAAGAGATGTAAAGGGTAGGGCTGCTGTTATAGCATATTTACTCATTTTTAATATTAAATCTTTAGATGCTCATTGGAATGTTGGTTGGTATTTTACATATGTTATAGAACTGGAAACATACACAATTAGTTCATTTTCAATTTTTGATAATAGGACCCTGTTATTTCTGTTTCAGTTATCAAACTCTAATAAAAAATTATTATTAATTAGTGGAAAATAAGGCCATTGCAAAAAATCTAAAACGTCAAATTAACTCAATAAATGGACTAGAAATGCCTGAATCAATAAGTTTAAACAAACACAGTTTTGAAGATAGATAGATAGTTCATAAGCAACAAAAGCAAACTCGACTGGCGCAAAAATAAATCTGAAATATGAATTTTAATATTATTACATTTATTAAGCTGTTTAAGTAGATACTGTTGTAATTAAAAACGTTTAGTAATAATCATAGGTATATAATTAATTAAATTATTTTCTCGTTTAATTTAGGTAGCTTTTAATCTTTTATATTAATTTCTATGTGTTATTACATTATTAATTATACTGTATTTATAATTTATGGACTTCCTTTATTTAAAATTAAGATATGAAGAGCTTTTTACATACAAAGTTTGCGTTAAATAACAACATCTGAGAGTTTGATTTCAGAATGTATTGTGCCCTCTTAGTGGTGATATCCAGTTCACTCATCTAAAAAAGTACAAAAATTTTGCATAAAAACTGCCATACTTTTATATAAAAGAAACAAAATATTGCAATGAATAAAGTTTACACAAATCAATTTTGGACAGGGAATGACGGACGTCACCTATACATTTAATATGTTAAACAACTTCTTTTGTCAAAGATTCTAAAATATTTATTTAACCAAATGATTTGGTGTTCTTTAAATTAAAGTTATTGGTGTGCAGATGTGCCACACAATTTTAAATCTTATAAAAAGCTATAAAATCATTTAAAACGTTAAACATTTTAAACAAACAAGTAAATAACAATTATTTGCTACATACAGTGACATCTGTGCCCTCTTAGTGGCAGATAATGGAACTACATTTATTTCTTTAATAATTTGTGTGATTGAATTGATTGATTAAAAAGATTATTGTCCATTGTATTGATACCAATATTTGAATTCATTTCTTGTTTCTAAATTATATTTAAGTTTATAGGTCATTTATAACCTATACTTAAAAAATATAGTAATACTTCATCATTTTTGCAAACATTTTTCAAGAGAAAAAGTTTCATCACTAAATACAATTTTAAAGGAGATTGATTTTAGTAAAACACAATTTTGAAAGTTGTACCATGATAAATATAAGATATGTCAGGTTTATGATGTCCCTAGATAATCACATTATATTTTAGGTATAATCAAAATTTAGACTAAACTAGAAAATAACTAGGACAATTGTAATTCTTGTACATTACCGATTTGCTTAATCATAGATCTGTAATTAAAAAACTGTTGATAAAACACACTTTATGAAAATCTTTCTATACCGGAATTCGTTAGCTTGCCACTGTCCGCTCACCACCAATCATCTAGCTGAAAAAATAAAATCAACAAGTCATGTTATAATACAAGCAAAATTGATTACTCAAATATAAAAGCGACTTATTAATAGTCTTGTCAAAAAATTTAGTAGAACAAGGCAATATTATACATTGTCTTCTAAGTATGTGTATGTATTATGACAAATTTAGCTGGCAGCTGCTAGTTGAGCGGTGACGGCACAGGTTGTCCTTGTGAGAAGATGATGGTGGCGAGATGACAGGGGGCTAATTGGGCTAGTATAATATTATAACAATAGACAGTGTGTTTGTAACGCAACCACACTATACAATTTATGTACAAATTGATTGTAAAACACATGATGGAGAGAGGAGATTATATTTTCAATAATTTAATAAATTTGGTTGAAAAAGTTTGCAAACTGATGAAATTAAACTGATTTAGTACGCCATGTCATGATTAAAATTATTTTGATATATAAAATGTCTTATGTGTGGACAGAAAAAAATAATATATTGAATAAATAATATTTATGAGTACACAAGTGATACATATTTATTACAAATTATAAAATTTTGTCAAGACTACAATAAAAATTATTTAAATATTGATCACAAAATACATAATCACGAAATTATTCAGGTAGACAAAGATGAAGATTCCATTTAATAGATTTTGGATTATTATTTTTAACTTGAAAATCTTTTTTCGGCATTTTCTCCTTGCGAGAAGCCTGTAAAGGTAAATAAATTGTTTGCGATTTTGTAACATCGATAACAATAGATTCACTTATTTCTGAATCTGACTTTCCTTTAGGCACATTATTTTGATCATTTGTCAAAGACTTTGGTACATCACTTGTCAATTTAAATGACGAAGTAATGGAAGGACTTAATAATTGTTTCACATCTTTTTTTATTTGGGTACAGGGTAAGTCAAGTTCAGGAGCCTCAAAACGTCTGGAAAGCCGTCGATGGTTTATTTTACTGGGAACTGAAATAAACTGCATAAATCTATTTTGAGTATACATGACTGAATCAACATGTGCTTTAATCATGTTACTATTTATTGCAGTTTCTTGAGGTTTGTCAACATCTGCCTTCGAATATGTGTTTTTATTAATAAATTTATGTAATGGAGCAACTGAGGAATTTGAAAAATCTTTTTCTGGGTATTCTAAAGGAGCAATTAAGGATATTTCTTTGGTAAAGACTGGAAAAGAATCACTGGTACTCTCTAAATGTAAAGTTTCATAAGAAAAAGTGTCCTCACAAATTGTTTCTGCTAAATTTTCAGTTTTGCACAAGAACAATGTACTTAATGAATCCTTAGGAAGCTTGTTTGGTTTCGATGCGATGTTGAAAATTGATTCAAATTTGGTTATTTTGAATTTTTTTTTAATATTTTCCAAAGTCATTTCAGGAATCATAACAATGGCTGGCCAATTTTGAATCATATATTGATATTTTTGAGATTTCTTTTGTACTTTTAAAATTTTAGGATGCACTTCTAATATTGAATGGTATTTAGTAGTTGTCAATTTCACTTCATTTTTGATCTGTTGCATATGGTAGTTTTGTTGAATTAAAATTGGATAACAATCATTAGTTTGCACATTTAAAGTTAATGTTTCCTTTATTTTATGTTTTTGTTCCTTTATTTTCATTTGTAACATGTTTAGAGACGGTATATTTGAATTTGGTTGTGTTTTATCCATGCTTTGATAAGAAGAAACCATAATATTTTGAATTAATTCTTTACAAACTTCTGAAATAATTTCTTTTAATTTATCTTCTGTTATACATTTACAAGCTGGCGTTTGCACTTGCAAATCATGTTTTGATATAACTTTTCTTGTACTTGAGTTTTCCTTTGATTTTGTATTTGTTTTAATTTTCTTCTCGAGTTGTTTACCAACTTCAGCTTTCTTAATTTCTTCCTTCTTAACTTTTTCAGGTGATTCAACAGAAGGTCCTGTAAGTATTTCATACTTTATGTTGGCATAATTTTCTAATTCAACAAGTTTTTTATCATATTCTATTTCTGTTGTTTCTTTTAATAACTTTGAAGTAGGACCTTTTACTTCGTTAGTGGCTTCTTTTTCATCCAATAATGATATTTCCTTTTGCTAAAATTAAAAATATTCAAAATTAATAAATGGATCTAGAATCAGGAAGATTTGAAATATTGTAATTAAATAAAACAACATCTAAGGCACTTTACCTCTTTTTTGAGTGTATTTTTCTTTGTAGAGTTGGACAAATCTTTACACAGCGGCTTAGGATCATTGGGTATATATGTAACTGTTTTGGGAAAGTCATACTTTTCAATGTTTTGTTGTAAATGATCATCTTCATCATGAAGAGGTCTTAAAAATGATTCTTTTAATTGATAATTTGGTTTATGTTCAATGGAATCACAGCTGTATACTTTTTTAACACATTTAAATTTTGGTAAAAATTTAGCTCCAAAAACCTTTAAAACTGTCTTTTTTAAATAAGATTTTGGGGGTGTAGGACAATCACAATATAATTCATTACATTCATCGTTAGCTATTGTATCACATACTTCATCACAGTTTCCTTCAGCAGTACAATCAGGAGAAGACTTTGTCTTTGCAGGTTTGACCAAAATAGGAATGTCATTTTTATCATCAGAAGAAATTTTTGGTTCCACCTTTTGTATTGAAGTTTTTTGTTTAGTGTTACCTGGTTTCATATTAAATGAGATTCTTAATTCTGATAATGGTAGGACTTTTACTGGCCGATTTTCTTGTTTGTCATTATTATTTACAGTATTTTTGTTAGTTGCTTCATTGGGATTTAATTTACATATATGTGAAGTATCGTTTTTATCTTTAAGAAAAACTACATCTGTTGAAAAAACCGTAAATGTACCGTAAGACGACCTTTTAAGTTGTTTTTTCATTTTAATATTCTTTAATAATGTTTTTAAATATTTTATTAAAAATAATTTCCATATATACATTAAAACTAAATGAAATTGCTTTTGACATAATTGCCATTCACTTACTTGAGTATTTGCATCATTTTGAGAAATTTGCATGTAGCAGTATGTTCTAACATTTCGAATCTTTTTTTTGTTTTGCCTAACATCACCTTTTTTTTCGTCCGATGGAGCAACGGACGTTTTTAAATCCTTTTTATCTTTCTGGAAGTATTTCCCATTAAATAGTATTGGTTGTATAACTTCCAGGCGTTTTTTAAATAAAAATTCCTTAGAGTTTAGTTTTTGAAGTTGTGGAATTTTAGATCTACGTTTTTTTAAACATTTATTTGCATATTGTATGTTTGAATTACTGATCTCACATAACACAAGTTGACTTTTTGAAACATTTACAGATTTTACTGAACAAACTCGTTGAAACTGGAATTCATCCATATTTTTGATTTATTTAATTGCCTTAGAGGTTTACAAAATTGTTTGTTTTACCCAGAAAATGTAAAAGTCTTCCGTACCTGGTTACTTTGTTGTATACTTCTGGTCATGAATATGTCACAACTATCTACCTTATTAATTTTATATGCTTCTTCTGGAAGATCAAATTCTTCAAATGAATCAAGAGTCTTGTTCTGAAAATTTTTATTTATTAAATATACTATTATTGTATGCTGTAAATAAATACTTTAAAACAACAGCCAAATGAATTTGATAATATACTTGCAAAACTATTCTTCTCCTTCACACCATTTACTTGTAAATATCGATCTTGCTGTCTTCAATATAAAATTAAATATTTTAATTATTATCCTGTAATGATACTCAGAAAGAGATAGTGATCATCATTAATCAGCTGAACAAAATTTTATGCAAAACTCATTACACTTCCAAAATAAATTATTAAAAATTTGGTGTGAGACACATACATGACTTTTTCTTATATAATATAGAAATTCAAATAATGTCCACAAATGATTAAAATATTATTTACGTTTATTTTGGGAACAATAATTGTAATAGTAACCTATCCAAATATTAGACATGCAAAATGCTGCTTCACTCCAGATATTTTCTCCGGTAATCCGCTTCAACACATTCTTTGAAAGAAACTGAAAAGTTAATGAAAAAGGGCGTCAAAGATATAAGAACCATAGTAAGGTTTAAAAATGGTTAGAGCAGTTTTCAAGAAAATTGCAAAAAAAAGTAAAAATCTTAAGAATAATTCTGGTCATTCGATTTTAATTAGCAAACTAAAATATAAAATTTTTCTATGATATTTAGTTTTTGAGATATATGTATATGTTATTCACAATTAATACTTCAAATACTTCTGATTACTCCATTTTTGGAAATTTATTAGAGAAACTACTAAGAACTATATTAAGTTTAAAAAATCATTAGAGATGATTTCAAAAAAAATTGCAAAAAACCAAAAATTCAGAAGATATCTTAAAATGACAACAATAAAGTGGTACTACTGGTTATTCAATTTTAACCAAATTCTTGATTTTGCATACAAATGTAATTATGACCTCAAATATAAATTTTCATTTAGCTAAAACTTTTAATTTTATAATTATTTTATTCACAGATAATAATAAAGGTATTTCCAGTTGCTTGATTTACGGAAATTTGTTTTGGGAAACCACCTAGATTATATAAAAGGGCATAAATAGCTAAGAAATATAGTAAGTTTTAAAGATATTGTTGCAGCTGATTTCAACAAAATTGCAGAAAACCCAAAAATGACTAGAGTAAAGTGGCACATCAGGAATCAAACTGTGCCTCAGTGACAATATAAAATTTTGTTTATTTATGACTTTTCGTTTTTGTGATATCCTGTTCACAGATACACACACAAACCAATTTCTAAACACATAATTTTAAAATGTAAGGGACCCAAAAATGTGTATGTTGCTAAAATTTTGAAGTCAAAAATTGTTACCTATATTTTATAAAATTATAATTTAATTTTCTTAAAATTGGTTATTTTTTACTTCGTGTATTGTTCCAATATTACCATTAATTAATATATAATAAAAGAAATCAATCAATATTCTATTCCTTTAATTTATACTTCGAAAAATTGTAGAATATTATTTTTAACAAATAGGTTATAAAATTCTCTTTGTAGCTAACAGTTGTGGTTTTATTTTTAAACCATTTTCAAAGCTTTTTTATATATAAATATGTAGACAAATGAATATTGAAAAAAGAAAGAGTTTAATATTGTCCATAAAATAAACCATGCATCATTATTAACAGCAAAATTACAAAAAGAAGAACTGAGGATTGTTGTTTCAAACATCCTCAAAAAATGATACTCGTATTTATTATACATAATTACTATGATTAATATGGATTTCTTTTTAACAGACTTTAAGTTATATATGAAGTTATTAATAAAATCAAAATGCTGCATGCTTCTATAAAGGAATCAATGCTACTCTTCCTTTATAAAAGCATGGTTTAAAAATGAAGTAACCGAAACTGTTAGTTACAAAGGAAATTTTATAACGTATTTGTTAAAAATAATATTCTACAATTTTTTGAAATATAAATTAAAGGAATGAATATTGATTGATTTCTTTTATTATATATTAATTAATGGTAATATTGGAACAATACTTAAAGTAAAAAAAAAACAATTTTAAATATATTTTATAAAGTAAAAATGACATAAACAAAACAATAAAAGCAAAAAAATAAGCTGAATCAAAAATATTACAAATGTAAATTGGTAGGTATGTGACAAAAATGCATAATTAATGTATTTATAGAAACCATCAAATGTAACAACTAAAATTCCTCCTAAATTTTTAAAATGATTTGAACTGGAAGATGATGAAAATAATATATTATGTATAAGGATTAAAAATATATCATTTTCTGTGCAACAATTATGATTGTATTTGCTAGACGAATGAAATACAATTTTTTGTCCAACCGAAATCAGTAGCTATATTAAATTATTTAAATAATTGGGTTAGAAATTTGAATAATGATGATGTCATCAATTAACACAATTAAGGTACATCACCATATCTAAGAATTCAAAAAATGTTACATAAGAATTCCTAGATAATTAAGTAGAAGTAATTTTAATGTAATAAAATGTAAATATCGTATTT
>JAHWXV010843931.1:0-10560 GCA_024586415.1 Phrixothrix hirtus
TAGTTTTCGAAACGTTTAATTTTATTAAAGTTACACAGTTTAATCCAAAAATTGTTTTAATTATGAATAATAACTGTGAAAGTTTCCATAAATATTTATTCAAAAGAGTTTATTTGCGAAAATAGAATTAATTATTTCAACAATTTCAATAAATACAGCTATATCGGCCACGTCGGTGAGATGAATCTTAAAGAAAATATATGTAAGGCATACAAACTCAAAGTTGTACATACTTTGCATGAACGTGATCTAGATGTTTAACTTGTGGTTCCGAGGCATGTTACAAGAACAACGCTTTTTGCAAAATATGTATGTTTCATAGACGAGGCCACGATCACATCCAATGGCGTTGTGAGATGTTGGGCCGATGAAAATCCACATTTTACGATTGATCCATGAAACCAATATTCATTTAAAACAAATGTTTGGTGTGGTATTTTTAATAATCAAATTATAAGCCCATATTGTTTTAGAACCACATTAGACTCTCAAAGATTCTTCAAATTTTTGCAGAATGAAATTCTTAATGTGTTGGACATTTTAACATCACATTTAAGAAGAAACGTGGTTTTCCAACTATGTGGTGCCACAGCACATAGTAGTTTGCAAGTAAGGTACCTGTTAAATAATTTATTTCCCGAAAAATAGATAGGTCGTTTTTCCAACATACCATGCCCGCATCGTTCACCAGACCTTACAACGTGCGATTTCTTTTTATGGGGATTCTTAAAGAATGAAGTCTATAAACACCATCGTTTAGAACAGTAGACTATCGAGAAGATGTGATAAGAAATCGTGTAACCCAAATTTGACCGGAAGTATTATGAAGGCTATTTTATGTATTGAACGTGAAGGAGGGCATGTTGAAATTTAAATTATCATTATTTGGTTAATTTACTTAATATTATTTCCTTGTCATAACTGACTTATAATACATAGATGAATTATGTTTTATGTAAATATTCTTGCAACAATGGTATTTTTATCATTGTATGAGAAATTTGTTTAAAAGGACTACGTTTAATAAATATATCAGCTGCTGCAACAATGCATTAAGTAGTGTTTTTAGACGATTTAAAACCACAAATAATTCTATTTCGCACATGAATGTGTATTTTTCTCATAAAATAAACTGTTTTCAATAACATTAGCGAAAAATTTCAAATTATCATGTTGTATTTGCTATTGAAGTAGTCATGCACCAAAAACGCGAAAAATCAGAATATTGAAAATTATAATTATGAAAATTAAGCGATTATGAGAAAATATTATTTCAGGAAATTCTTTAATATAAGTATGTGCAGTTCAGCTGTTCATTGAAGGTAAATGATTATCAGTTGCCAAATATGGTGGAAAAGTAAAAATAATAGTTAATTTTGAAAAATTCCATTTTCTGCAAAAATACTGCATAAATAAAATTCTTTTTCATACTTAGCACCTAATTTTGTGACAATTAATTGATTCATATAAAAATTTAATTGAAAAATTGAATAATTTTGGAGTTATCGCTGATTTCTAATTTAGATCTTTTAAAAACTCGCCATTTTCTCGTGAGAGTAAATTGGTTTGGTAGATCCAAGTTGGCTATTTTGGGTTTACGAACAAGCAAAAATTAATAGCGTAGGAGCTTTTTCGAAAAAATCTATAATAAACATTTTTCCCATTTTGTGCGCACTTTCTGGCGGGCACTATATATACAAAAAAAAACAATACTTTATCCCAAAGTCGTCGAAATCTCTATCAGGATTTGGGAAGAAGTTTAGTAATATCCATAATAGAAAAAAGATCTCAAATGCCACATATTGTAAAAATATTTTCCACAAAAATCGCCATTGAATAGCTACTGAGATATCCAGTAACACCGCAAACATACTTAGAGGGCGTTATTCTATCTAAAGGTGCTAAAGAACATCTGTCATAGGTTGCTGTTATCTATGTCGGTCACAATATAAAAAACGGAGGAAAATGAGAAAATCCTGTCGTGTTTGCAAACGTCCAATATGCGACGAACACGCTGAAACAATAACAAAATGTTATACTTGTAATTTGTACATAAAAATTGTTCTAAATAAAATATTTCAAGTGCTACTTAATTTTTTTTCATTGCACTTCTTAATTTGAACAAATCGCTGAAAAGTACATTTGCGTCGTAACGCAGTGTCGATCTTAAATCTCCGAAATTTTTCTTCCGGTAGGAGCAAACTAGTATCCTTCTCAGAAAATATATATTTTTTGACCCTCCCTGATGTCACAAACGCTAAGCGAGATTAGTGCAAGATAGCGATAAATAGTAACATTTAAAGATTAAAAAGTGTACCTATCCGTGTACACAAGAGTTAAACGTTTTATGAGTTTTATTTTCATTTTCTAATATGATAAATATGTAGCATTTATATTCTTATACCTAATAAAACATTTGCAATTAAAATTAATTTCGATTTTTGTGCTATAATAAGAAGAGGTTTCATTAGGGTTGTTTCATCAGAAACTTTAAAACAATTTAATTATTTATGCTGTTTTCATGTAATTTATGGTAGTTTTTTAATAATACTTACACAAATATTTAACTGTGGGCATTATTTTTTTTTAAATTTTAAAGTAAGTCCATCAACTATGAAATCTGCAATGTGCCACCTATATTGATTTCTCTAGGCGTAAAGTGATAAAATGAGCACAATTGTATATTAAACGTAAGCAATAAATGAATCATTCAATTCAAAGTCGTACATTGATTTTTAATTGTAAATCAGTATTCGACGTTAATATTCATTACAATTCTTATAAATTGAAAACTAAATCATTATTGATCGACTGGCCTGAATTAATTAGAATTATTAATGTTTTCCATTTCATTTAGTTTATCGTCCAATTAAATTATAATTTCAATATAAAACATTTACTAGATACGTCAATAAAATCTAAAATATTTAAATTAAATTCTATTTACTTGCTGATTTCGTTATATATAGTTTTACTTTCTCTTACGTATATGAAATATACGTTTCCGGTCAAAATTTTCGATGTCAAGTTTTTAGCGAAAATACATGTTTTTAGGTCCCTTGAATCCGAAAAACATGTTTTTAGAAATTTGCCTGTGTGTGTGTACGTGTGTGTACGTATGTGGTCAATATATCTCGTAAACCAAACGTTGTAGAAAAGTGAATCGTTATATATAGCTTTATTACCGCCCTATCACTTCCGTATAAGAATTTTGGTAAAATCCAATGACCGGAAGCGCCCCTTTATTCTTGTAATTTTTAGGTTTTTTGCAATTTTTTCGAAAACGGCTATAACCATTTTTTTAATACTCGACACGTTTCTTGCACCTGTAATGCTATATTACATGAACTAATTGGTTTCTCTGAGAAAATTTGTTGAAGTGAGTTATTAAGAAAAATCTCTCGAGTTAAGCCGGGTTTTGTCTAGAGAGTAACTTGGATGGGTGATCGTTCCAATTATCGTCCTCAAAATAAAAATAAATTAATATTTTAATGATTTGGGTGCATTATTTACATACCTAATTGCTTTATATTTAAATCTATAAATTATTTTTGCTTTAAATGAGCTCAAAATTTAATTATAAAACCCTTGGTACATGTATAAAGGAAATTATAAATGGATGAATTATTTATGATTTTAAATCAATTTTAGAGTTTACAATTTAGGTGAATAGCAAAGTAACACGTCAATAAATTCAAATAAAATTTAAATTGTGTAAGAGAAAGTCGTGTGTTGTCTCACACCAGATTTTTAAACATGTGGCCATGGATAATGTTTTAATTACAATTTTCATCCCAAACTTCGAAATGTTTAAGCTTTCTTTGAAAATCAAGTAAGATTTATTACTTTTACTTAATCCTTAAATTTTCTTATGTTGCCTTTAAACTCTATAACTAAATTATATCTTGAAAACACTGTTTTTATTACAAAACAAGTTATGAGCAATTAGTTGCGAGGAGATGAGCTATAGGGCACGAGTTGTGGAGATGAGTTGTCGGGGAAGAGATGTGGGAGACGAGTTATGGGGAACGAGTTGTGGCGGACCAGTTGTGGGAGATGAGTTATTGACGGACGAAATATAGAAGAACGAATTATGCCGAGGACGAGTTGTGGGGAACGGACTTTCCGCATCCCATGTTTTGTATGGAACTTTAAATTAAGGAGTTCTTTCAAAGAGATTCTACGAGGATCTTTCGTTCAAACGTCTACTTCGGCATAAGAAGAAGTAAACGGTGAGTCTAATATCTGCTTTCCTTCATCCGTGAGTCACACCAACCTACAGACTAGGCAGTAAAACTGGATAGTTTAATATACCTTGTTGAATGCCTGCAACGTTTTGTTTCGAACTGACGCAAAGAAGCAGAGCGGAGGAGTGCCGCAAGCGGAATTAGCGCTATTGAAAATCACGCCCCAGTTTACTTAAGCAGCGTGAGGTTCAATTGAATTCGAGAGATCTAGAAGGTTAACTTTGGTATAAGACAGAATTATCTAACAAGAACGTTTCTGCGAGGTATGATTTGCAGTGTTTTGCTTTAGATTTAGTATGTGGTGGTGTAATTAGAGCATCATATTCAGTGTGCATCACCAGCAATATGATCGTGAAGTTTATAACTCAGCGAGTGAATTTTATTCGTACAGTTTCCTGGATTTTTCTATTTTCCTTAAGTTTTATTGATTTTTTTGCCATTACGTTTCGTTTTCTCATAAGTAAATGATTCTTAGTTTTGTTATTTAAAATTGATAGACTTCATTTTATTGGTTAATAGCTGATATTAAATTAACTTTATATTTAACGGCAGTGTTTAAGTCATTTATTTGTTTTGTTAACTTAACTAAAATTTTTGCGATCTAACCGTTCCTTCTTTTATAGTCGTTCTAGACCGTCGTAGTTTTCTCGGTCATTGACCTTATTAAATACTTTGGTTTACACCCAAGCGCTATGTTTTATTCGCATTTTTCAATCACGATTTCATTTCTGCACTAAAATTATGCATTTGATTTTCATTGCTTGTGCAGCTAGTTTTATTTTTATGCTACAACTTAAACATCGCGCACGATCCGGCTGTAGTATGATATTCCGTCGCTAGGTATGGCTAGCAATAGACTTGAGGAATCGGTATGTAAGCACTTATCAAGCTCTTAGTGGGACGACGATTTCGCGTTCAAATAATATAAGCATACAACGATATCTGATAGCTACGTGCGTAAGAGATATACTTGTAGTTGCGCGCAAGAACAATACCTGTAGTTATCTGCAATGAACATACCTATGGCGTGATGTGAGAACCATATTATTACAATCATACGAACTATAGCGTTAATGTTATCCAATGTAGCCTAAAATGTACTAGTGTATTGATATGCTCATGTTCAACGATCTTTATTCGATAGATATAGATTATATCGTAGTCTTCAGATATTACCGCTAAAATAGACTAAAGATATAGACAATGCAATTTGAATACAATTTTAGCCAAACCTTTGCAAACCCTTAAATTAGCTATTTCGGCTCATAATTTTATAAAGTTTCAAAAATAAGCTTTCGTAATGGGAAGACTTATTCTCTGTCACAAAGAAAATTCAATGCTCCATATTTAATTTAAAAACTAGTTACAGTGTATAATAGCTGAATTTATAGCCATCTTAGATTAATTTTTCGTTCTACTCATTAAAAGTATAAAAATACGTTACACTTTAAACTTATTGTGATATCCTTCAAACCTATTCTATTCCGCCTTTGGTTGCACTAAAAAGCTGATATTAATTCCCTACTAACTTTCCACCGTGTAATATCGATTTTTACATTATTACATAATAATTGTAGAATTGTACACTTTTCTGAAATAAATGTCTAAGAACATTTTATAATAAAAGCCTTAGGTTTTTCTTATCGAGTAGGCTGTATGGTTACCAAAGTGAAACCATACACTTTCTTTTATTGAATACAAAAGGGTAACCACCGTTTACTGTCAGAAAATCAATGTTATCCTCAACATTCAGAAAGACTATTATTTATCATCCTTGTGTAAATACCACGTAATATTTAAATGTTAGTTATTGATACACAATATGAATTATATGTACTAATTAAAGAGTTTTTTTAAATTCTGGCGTTAACTTGTCAGTTAATCAGCCTACTTACTGAAAAATAACCATGCGCCATCCTAACAAAATTCTGAAACAACGGCTCAACTCACTGATTTAAGTAGAAACCTTTTTACAGGTAATGAAATTTTAGAATCTAAGAAGTTACTTTAAAGGTTTGAATACATGACGGAAATTTCGAGATTAAGTTTACTCTAAAGTATCGGTATACATACATCGTCCTAGCTTTTATAGATTGCCATACGTATAAAGCAGTGACACTTTTTTTAATGTAAGGGTCTTTATTTATTTGTATTGTATTGTAATAGCGCTTGATATTTTGCCTCAAATTATTAACGATTCATCATTTAAAAACACCCTGTAAATTGATTTTACATTTTCACAATGATAATTAATACCAATCTTGCGCCCGTTACTTTAAAATAGTGAAAATTTTTTATATCAGGTAGATATTCGAATTTAAGAAAAGAAACGTTAAAATAATTATGTAATCTAACAAAATCACCGAGTTTAAAGGTCGCAATTACAACAGTTTATTTAAAAAAGTTTTGATGCAGCAGTAGTTTACGAATAATCAGTCACAACTCAGTAATTAAGATATAAATATCCATGTAACGTAGCTCTTGGCATGAAATCCTGCTCAATTTTCATACAAGGTCTGCGTCAAATGCCACGGGTTTGCTCTCAAGTCGAAGTGTGGGTCCGGGTTTGCAGAATATATAGGAAGCAGGCTCCTTCGGTACTCATTGCGTCAAATTATAACGTATCGGTTGCATAAATATAATAAAAGTTATATTTACCTAAAACTAAATTGACATTAAGCAATGGAGGATGTGGGAATATACACAGTAAGGATCATTGAAAAAATGTGGTTGGATTTCAGAGGGTGTACACTTTATTTGCAACCTAAGTTGTATACTTATACTAGTTTATAAACTGCAGTCGGTTTTCATTACGATTACTTTTTAAAAATGAATTGAAGTTATGCAAACTTATTATAATTACCTTTCAGATATTAATTCTAAACAGAGTATTTTAAATAAACACTGCTCTATGAAATTTGTACTGAGATGTAAACCTTGTATTCATATAAGTTTAATTACAGAAATAGGTGGTTGAATATGATTGAAGAAATTGTAAGAGGAAAGAGAATAAAGAGCGTAAAGAATAGGATACCTTGCCAAAAACGTTGTATGAATTTAATGGAAGCAAAAGAAGTGTGTAAGGACAGAAAGGAATGGATAAAAATAGTGAATGGGTGATAATAGAGATAGTAGGATTGGTGGATAATATTGGGATGGTGTGGATACTGTAGAGTGCTGGGAGTTGTGGTGAAAGATGGTGGTAGTGAGAGGGGATTGGTGTACTGCTTCATGCAGTGGTTGTGGACGTGGAGACTTGTTACTGGGCTTTGCCTATCCCGCTAAGGGAATAGCATGATTGGTAGTAGTAGTAGTAGTATAATATTTTAGAAACTTTAATTTTACCCTTGTTAAATAATTAATACTGATTCAGTTTTAATTAGGTTTATTTGTTACCATATATATAAAAATGCAAACTATAATTTCTGTATATTTACTATGTGCATGTAGTTACAATTTTAAAGTTATACATAAAGATTTATTTATACCAAATTATTTCTTGTAAATATTCTATTTAAATTTTGATGAAAGTTTTGTTATGAACCACTACGGTAAACAAATGCGTACATTAGTCTATTCGTTAGAGGTCGTATCTATGCAGTAAAGCCAGTAATGCAAAGATCGTTGACATCGACCTAGATGGTTATTTTTAAAAGGTGGTCAACAACACATCTGTTTATGAAAGTACAGAGTTCCTATTCAACGCTTTTGTGTTAATTGTGTTGAAGTTACAGTGCTAGTTATTCGGATATTAACGTCTTTAGGGTCAATTGTGTGTGTTTAGGAAATCGACATTTTCAGGGAAAACATCGATCGGTATACAGAAGAAAATGGCAAAACTGTCTCTTCGTAGGCAAAATGTTAGCACGACGCCTTTTTTAACGTCGAGATGCTTACGCTGGTAAAGGAAACGTTAAGAGCTGAACTTAATTAATTACAAATGTTTGGATTAAAAATTAAAATTCGGGTTGGTTAAATATCCAATTCGAGCTAATTTGTAGTAAAATGATTCTGATGTAATAAATTCAATTAATTAATTTATTATTCGGCAATTTTACTGGCTATAAACCTGATTTATTATATTTCTTCCGTTAACGTCCTACTGAATAATGTATATTAAATCCTCGTACAATAGCTAATTTTCCTTAACAAAATAATTATTCTAATTTGGTTAATAAAGTATGCTCAGACTAAGCTTTAAGAGCTTTCTCAAAAGTCTGTTCTGGAGCTTCTTCGTTCAAAGGTAAGAAACAGACTGTTTAAATATAATCTAATATGGAATTTTTTTTGAAGAGTTTCTTCAAAAGTCTGTTCAAGACCTTCTTCGTTCGAAGGTAAGAAAAAGACTGTTCAAATTTGAATTTCTTCGCGGTATTTATACGGTTTCTCACATGAATGAATTTTGGACTCTATATACACTTTGTCACGTAATTTGAAAAATAAACATAATTTCATGTAATATAAATAAAAGTACCAAGTTAATTATCTAAAGGTACCTTAATTGTTACCCAGGTTATTTTTCAATAATTAATTGCTTCACGATACAAATAAAATGAATTACGAGCTTATCTAAACACAAAATATGGATTAATTTATATACACGGATAGTTAAAGAAACAGTGGATTTGAAACGGTTCTTAAAACCATGAATTTAATTATCGTTAAGGGGGAAATAAGTAATTGAAACTATAGATTTTCCATTGACGTGATAAAACATGAATGTTTAAATTGATAAGAATAGTCTGCATTCGGCAGTACACTATTTCAACCAAACAGGATTATCAAGTTGACGGTTCGTATTGCACCTGTTCGACTTGTTTACAAAATAATCGTTGCTTAATCAGCTGTTTGTTCTTAACTATAAACAAAGAAATGAATTAATTTTCTATTAATTATAAATAGCTGCAAGAAGTAAATGACAAAAACTTGATGCGGGTGTTTTGTGTCATTAGCTAAAATAGAAAATTTAAACATATATACGGGATGCTTACAAGAAATACTAAATTGAAGAATTGGCAAAAATAAATGTCATTGACGTGTAGCTAATTTCTGGAAAGAAAACTGCTTTTTAAGATGTGACAAATAAATAAAGTAAACAGTAAAGACTTTTTGTACTCAATTTCAGGTACACGTTGCATACATTGAAAGTCAATGACAATGACAGGGCATGTAAAACATTGTGACCCTCCCTCCTACTCTTCTATAAGCAAGTGTAAAAATATTCTGTAGTCGACTTGAGATCTAGAGTTCACAGCAATAAGATTCTGTTCTGCTTAGCTCAAAAGATGTAATCCAGCAACGAAAGCTTATTCTTTTAATATCATACTATATATTACACATAGACTAGCGACGTTAGTGCGGGTCAATGTAATTTAAATTTTCCACTTTGAGTCGCTTCATTTGACAAGATAATCATAATAAGCAACAAAACACCTATTTATATCGAATTAAAATCAAGCGTAATAATTACAAGTTGAATCTTAAATACAATTATGCATCGCGAATTCCGTGTTGAAATACCCTAAGTATTTTTAGTTTTGATCATTGTTGATGATTAAGCCATGTTTACAAACTGTGAGTCCATTGATTAGACACAAAGAATTTTTGTTAAATATTCCATATTATATACTAACCATTTACCTATTTACCTTGATTGTATCGCTTTTATTTGAATCTGCTATATAATTTTATTGATACAATCTATATTTAATACCATTTTAGTTATTTCTAGCATTCACGTACGATTCTAAGATTACCCGAGCTAACGCGTGAAAACAATAACGTAAATAAAAGACCCTTTTAAAGATAACAAACATTGGTCTTCATTTTAGTGTTATGTAAATGAAATCACGACATAGTAAAGTGGCGCCCGTCTCGATGTTTGACCAAAATTACCATCGCCATCTGTTAAGGACTCTAGAATCTTACTCCATGATAGTAGGCATTATTTAACCACGCCACTTTCCTTTGCTAGTCGTGATAATGGATATAAGTTCCGAGTACAATTTAACGCAATTCCCGAATTCTACTCTCGTCATAATTTATACTGCCCTTAATGGTCAAAATAGGGAATTATTCACAGAAAGGGTCGCCGTAAATGGCCTTAGATGAGCGACAGCGTAACATATGTGTAGATTTTTTTAAAAATGTCACATGGCCACGAAACAATTTTTTTGTTTTAGAACTGCTATAATAGTAGCGAAACAGCACCCCAGTTACAATTGATAGTGTAAAATTATAATGTAAGATTTTTAAAAATTATCTAACTCAGTACAAAATGTACCGTATATATATATATATATTTATATATATA
>JAHWXV010844088.1:0-11013 GCA_024586415.1 Phrixothrix hirtus
TTTAAAGTAGATCCAATTTCCTTTATATTAGTTGTCAAATATTTGTAATTGTCAAATGACCGAGAGGATTTTTGAAATCTTGTTCGGTCTTCCAGGTGACAGCCATTAAGAATCACACACGTGTATGAATGATCCTTGATGGACCTTCTGTTGAAGGTTGCCGACATCCATCAAAAAAAATTAATTCAATCATTATTTCCAATATCTCTAATATGACAAATTGAAATTGTCAGTCACATATATCAATGTAGGTATTATATTTTAAAAAATGAGTCAGTAAATGATTCAGTAATGGGCATTACCATCTAGTGGGAGCTCAAGATGATAACATTTATAAAACTCGTTATTTTATAAATAATATTTAAACAATTATGAATAAATTAGGACTGACAGGAATTCGTCTGTAACACAACCATTAGAAGAAGAAATTACCAACAAATTAAAAGAAGAAATGTTATCGATTAATGCAAATAAAAATAAATTACAGGAAGAAATTAAAATAGGTCAAAATAAATTAGCAAAACAAATAAAAGACGTTACGAATCACATATCAACAAAATATGAGGAAGTAACTAAGAAGTGTAACGAACTACATCAAAAGCTTATTCTGCTTATCGTAAATAAAGAAGTTAGCATACCTAAGTGGGAAGTGGTTTCTTATCCTCATGAATAACCAACAGAAGTGAATGTGCAGCAAGTTGAACATTTGACTGATATTCAAAATGACATGTCAGGCACTAGAAGATACGTTAATGGACCCACGTATAGTGGGAAGACATCTTAGGTCAATTACCATAAAAAATTCGTGGCAGCCGCAACATCAAATGGATCGACCATTGAAGAAAAGGCGGCTGCTTTAATAGTGGCTCTACATGCGCGAGCTTTGGGCATTCTTCAAACCATACCAGGCCACCTACAGAATAACTTCGATTACCTCGTTTTACGATTGGAAACGCGATATGGAGATAAACATTTGCAACAGGTCTACTGTGCCCAATTAAGGAATCGTGTAGAGAAGCTTGGAGAGAACCCCCAGGAATTCGAAGCTGAAATTGCGCGACTAGTAATATTAGCATACCCAACGGCTCCAGAAAGTTTTATTGAAAAAATTGGGGTGCCAACATTTGTCGATGGTCTTAGAGATGCTTACACATAACAGGCACTTAGATTAGCACGTCTGCGTGACCCTGCTAGTGCTTGGCTCACGCACTGGAATTTGAAGCGGCCAAACAATCATCAAAGGTCGAACCATTGAGGAAGATAAAGCTAGTGCTGAGACTTTGGTGTTAAGATTACTTAAGATGCAAAAGCCAACAGGACATAAACTACACTTCAGGAAGCGTGGTAAACAGCGGCATATACAGAAAAATTGTCAACATTCTGTGAGAGGTCCTGCTGATAATACAAAACACTAAGAAGTCACCATTCAAGTGGCATTATTAAAACATAAACCGGATAGTCTTTACATTAATGGAACAATCGCAGGGAAGAATTTCAAAATACTGCTGGACACAGAAGCAACAAAGACAATATTAAAACCGAACGTTGTTGGCAATGGAAGATTATTGACGTCACAGCTGCGATTACGTATAGCTACAGGAAACCATGCAAACGTTTATGGTGAGATTATTATAGACATTGAGATATTGAGGAAACCTATTATATTGGGTATGGATGTAATGTCTGAGTTTGGCTTCGCTTTATACTTGAAGAACCACATCAAACCAGCTGATGATGAAGAGATACCTATGAATTAACGGAATGACCATGTAATAAAAGTAGTATTAGCAGAAGTGAAATTACCACCAAGCAGCGAAACAATAGGTATGGGCAAACCGGATGGAGACTTCGGGGTCGGATGTATAGGAATTCCAGACACCAGCAACATAAGTATTGGCAGTAGAATTTTAGCTGGAAAAGCGTTGATCGAAACAAAGGAAATAATACCTGTTTGCTAGATGAATGTAAATACCTTCGAAATAACGCTAAAGAAGTGCACCCAATTAGGAACTAGAACACCTATCTCATCTGTAGTACGATGCACAAAAGCCAGTGGGAAGGCTTTGCTCGTAAAGAATTTATCTGAACTGCAAGCTACACTCGAATCATAAGATAAACAGTTATCTCCTGAGCAAAAGGTTAAAGCAAATCAATTGGTCCAACGATATGCATATATATTTGCCACAGGTGACTGTTTGAAAAGAAGAACAAACTTTGTGACGAAAAAAACAAGTACCAGTGATGCCTAACCAATATTCCAATAACTAAGGAGGCTGCTTTTATTCAAACGAAGAGAAGCTGAACAGATAACCAAGGACATGAGCTGTGAAACGATAATAGAGCCAGCTAGTAGTCTTTGAGCGTCACCAGTTGTGCTAGTTAAGAAGAAAGATGGCAACATTCAATTCTGTGTAGATTAGCGTCGTTTAAACATTGTGACCAAAAAGGACAGCTATCCTCTACCCAGAATTGACGGAACTTTAGACTCGCTTTCCGGCTCCAAATGGTTTTCGATTCTAGGCATGAAAACTGGTCATTGGAAAATCAGTATGGAGCCTGAGCACCGGGAAAAGACAGAATTCTCTGTTGGATCTTGTCTCTGACAGTTCACTGTGATCCCTTTAGCTTATGAAATGCACCAGCGAAACTTGAAAGGTTAATGGAGTTGATTCTGAGAGGATTATCTTGGCAAACATGTCTATTATACTTGGAAGATGTCACTGTTATTGGAAATACCTTCGACGAACACCTTAAAAATCTCAAAGAGGTGTTTCAGAGACCACGAAGTGCACATCTACAAATTATTCCTAAAAAGTGCAACTTGTTTAAAAAAAATAAATATTTGGATCATGTAGTCTCTGAAATTGTGTAGCAGCTGACTCAGAGAAAATTGAGTCCGTACGAGAATGGCCACAACCGAAAGATAAACATGAATTGAGAAGCTTTTTGGGGTTATCCACTTACTACCGTCGATTTGTACGTGAATATGTAGACATCGCAAAACCACTTACAATACTTACTAATATCCTTGATTTATTTACAGTTTATATTAGAATAATGTAACAACCGCTTCATGTATTTACAGTTGTCCGGTATTGCAGTTGAACTCAAAAAATTCGATAGCTTTATTTTAAAAGCGATTTTCATGGAAACGACTAGAAAGTTTTTAAAAAGAAGTTCTTTTCCCTTGATTTAAAGTTATCCCTGTGTATATGGTTTGTCAGCGGGTTTTAAAATCACCATGCATATAGCTCCATATAATATATGTAGTTTATTGTAGTTGTTAATATAAAGCAATTTATGACTATATATTAATAAATTATTAGTAGAAATTTAAGCTAATTAAATATTATAACTATTAGAATTAACAAAAATAATGATTTAACTATTTAATAATTACAGAAGTAAGAAATGACATGCAACACACGAAACGGTATTTGATTTAGAATTTTTTGTATTTTGTAGTTTATAACAGTTGTCAGTTTGTATTCTTGCCAATTTGTTTCCACATTTAACTAATCGCTGTTAATTACATGGTGGTGCATAACAATTACTTAAACGTGGTTTATGTTTTAATTGCGATTAATTAAACTGCGCCAATTAAAGAAACGGTGTATACCATAGATTCCCAAAAAATTTTAAAACGAAGGAAACTGCATTAAAATCAGATACATGCGTAAACAAATGTAATTTCAAAAATACTTAATTATCGAGAAGTTAAATAATTAATAATATTTAAAAACGATTTTAAATAAAGTTAATGCAAAGTGACAAACAATAACTGACTATAAAAGCCGTAAATTCAAAATACTTTACATAAAATAACTAGCATAAATTTCAAAATTGAGGCCGATGTACCAAACAGCAAATTAAAAATGAAAGGTCGCTAAATACAAATAATCAAGTTAATCTACGGAAGCAAATTACTTAATACAAATAGGCAAGGGACATTGTTTGGCATATTAGAAGGATAACTTGTGGCCCGTTTCACTTTACTGGTGCTTATCTGATAGACGTATTTCCTCCAACATATTATTAATTAGAGTTAATTAGGAAAATTGTTGTACAACAATCTATATGTATATGTATATTGTAAGACATGTATTTATTTCAAATACCAAATGAGGAAATTAAATTAGATTTAAACCTATTTTGCTATTTATAAGGCAGTGAACAAAAACTAATAATTTAGAATGTCTATTGAAATTCAAATATTTATTCTTGATTATGTAATTTTTCAAACAATTTAAAATTTTAAACTGGCATTAAAAGAAAAACTATGCTCGTCCAGGTTTCCTTTCTTTTTGTTTTTCTGCCTGTAAATAAATAATTTATAGAGGTAAGCTGTCAATGTTAATATTCAAGTTAACTTACTTCATCCTCAGGTAAACTACATGTTGTTAGTTTTGTTTTAATCTCTTCAATATCCATCTTTTTTAAATTGGCAATATCTTCTAAAAATGTTTTAAATTGCTCAAAAGTAATTGACCTTGATCTAAACAGGAATATATGATTTTTTTGTAATTTAAGCAGCTTAATATAGAGTTTACGTCATTTACTGCATTATAGGAAAGTAATTTAAAACTACATAATTTACCTCAATGTATGCTTATGTATTTTAGCATTATAATGAAAAATACATAAGTTCAATATAACTTCAAATATTTATATATAATATTAAAGAACTAATAAACAGCATATTACATACCAAGGGACTAATGTGCCCTTTTAATCCCGAGCTTGAAAGTTTATTACATAGCGACAACGGGAGAAATAATTCCTCGATGGATTGAAACGCACTTTTAGCCCTAAGGTATATACCTTATTTTTTGCACTTTCGAATAATTTGAAATCAAAAAAGTTATAGAAAGTAAACCTGCATGACTTTGACATTGAGAGTTCATTGTATTTATCAATCTACGCACCACAGCAAATGCTATCTAATTTCTATTCGCGAAGCGCTATAGTAAGGCTTTCCGCAATATGCAATTCTAATTGGTTAATTTTTGTTACTGTTATGGATCTACCTCGTTTATGCGAGATTAAAAGTTATTTAATTCCCTTGAACCATTCCCAGCCGGCCATATTGTACATTTTCGGCACCACTCCATAGCTCCCTGCAGTTCGTCCAATAAAATCTTTCATGGACCTTTTTGAGAGTCTTATTTACTTTTATATGCTCTCCAGATGGGCCATCATGTAGTTTCCGCAAAATTTCCGCTACTCGGTCGTTCGGAACCACCAATTGCATTAGTCTTTTACTTCCACCATGATTTTTCAGGGCGCACTTCTAAAGGCCGTCCTGATCTTGCAAGCAGTCCAATTGATACTAATACGACTTAACAATGGAATTAAATCGGGCCACTTCCTCCAAACCTGGTTTATGGCCTTCATTTTTTAATTTTACTTGGAATTTTAGGTCTGCGCCGCTTGCTTATCCTTGTTTGACATTATCCGGTTTCCAATTATCGCTACTTTCAGTAGTACGGTTAGCAAGAGGTTCTTGCTTCGACTCCAACCGAGACTAGAGCTTGCAATACTTTGAAGTAGTTATACTATACAGGTTCTAAACCAAAACGCTACATAACCTCACGTTTGATTTTTGGCGCCATTTTGAGGAAGGAGTCGGTGGTGGCCACTTTGTGGGAGAAGTGCGCGCCGCCATTTTATATGAGTGGTGGGAGGAATTAGATATTTTATATAAGGGGTAGTCTGCCATTTTGTGAGTGGACAGCGACCATTTTGTAGGCCAGACATTTGTGGGTTAACCATTTTGTGGGTGGGCAAGTTTACCTGACTGGTGGGAGGAGTCAGCCATTTTGTGAGTCGGTAATTCTAGACGGCGGACATTTTGTGGGTGGGGGTATTCGGCCATTTTGTATGCTCAATCAGTCATTTTGTAGATTGACTATTTCTTGCGGCGATCATTTTGTGACTCAGCCATTTTATGGGTGGGCAGCGGTCATTTTGAGTGTGGGGGAGTCGGCCGTTTTGTGTGCGGACATTTTGGGGCGTGACGACGCACGCGCAGGATTGGAAAAATTGGACTTAGCGTGAATAATAATATGTGCATCTTTTTGGAGTAGACATAATAAATTACTGATGTCCTCATTTCTTATCAGACAGGAGTTATAATTAGCATAGAAGAGCGAATGTCGCCATTGTTTATCAGCGTAGACAGGAAATGTAGTGAGATTAGATCATAGTTAGTACACCAAAGCATTTTCTTATTTGTCTAGATAGGTAATGAGTCAGATGTATAATTGGCATGGAAAATGGAAAATGGAGTGGGATTAGATAATAATTAGGATGCGAAAGCATTTCTTATCAGACAGGAAGTGGGTTAGGGTAACAACAAGCATGTAAAAGCGGATATCCTCATTTCTTGTCAAGATCTTCTAAATAGACAAGTTTACGTAAAATATAAATTAAATAATATTACTAACTACGAGATAAAGGTATTGAACCAATTATTACTGATTTTGCAAACTGAGATTACATTACAAAAGAACGTGAACAGTTTGGATTGTGAAGATCGGTTCATTACGTTTATTCGAAACTTTTCAACAATAATCTCATTCGCAGTTTTCAAAATAGTGATAACAATAATGACATCCAATAGATATAATAATGTTCAACCAACAAGACCTAAGGATAATGTTTTAAGAAAACAGCAGGAGCAAGAATTAAATATAAATATATTTTTAGAGAAACTAAGACGTCTTAAGCATAGGATAGTAGTGTATAGTTTGTATGACAAATTTGATAACAGTTTAAACATGAATCTTGGTCATAGGGTAATAATTAACGATTTATGTAAGAAATTTGATAATAGCTTAAATATTTCACGTTAGTATGAAACTCTTTTGTTAGCTAACAGATATAATAAGTGTAACTAACTGGATATATGAATAATGATAATAAAAATATGATTTGTAGGAGTCGCTCTAATTTTTCAAACCTTTATAGGTTGATGATATCTATAAATAGTGATCAGTATGATTACGCATCGAAGAGGTGAAGTATTGTAAATACGATTACAAACAAGCTGCCGTTTGAAGCACATCTTCCCGGATATCGATTTTGCTGACATGGTACTAAATTAGAGAAGTGTCTTCTTCGTGGTGATCCAGGTATTAATCGCTTGGGCGAATCTTGTAAACAGCATAATATTGGTTGCAGTGTTAGCAACGACTTAAACGAAATCCATAAAGCTGATCTTGTTCTAGAAGATAGAGTTTGGGAAACAGTTTGGTCTAAAGACGCCTCTTTTGGTGAGAAAGTGGCCGAATTAACCATAATTTCTGCTATGAAGCCGAAAATGAAACTGGGTATGGGATGTCCATTTGATAAAAGAAGGAGGGGAGGAGGAGTAAGGTCTCAAAAATTAGACCGAAGGTGAACTCCTAAGTCCAAAAACGGCAATTTCAAAAAGATTATCTTGAAGGGGGTAAAGGATTCGTCCAAATTGAGCGACAACGCTGGTGGAAGCCTCCTTAGTTTGTTAAAGTCAGCACTAAATATGGCACGTTTCGCGGTAAAAGCTTTAGGTGGTAGAAAAGATATTAAAATTCCTGGAGCAATACCACTACCGAAAACAGGAGGCTTTCTTCCATTTCTATTTTCCGGTCTTTCGACAGTGAGAGCATTTGCAGGAGGAGATTCTTAAATAGCTGAAGCCATAAACGATTCTAAGGCAGCTATAAAGCTTCAGAAAAAGAATGAAAGACATAGTAAGGCCATGGAAGCAATTGCTATTAGAAAGATAGGCGATGGACTATATTTCTCTAGAAAGTTATAAGGAAAGACGCCTTTTCAGGTTAGTAATGCCATCTTCACTTCATCCAAATTCAAATTCTGCTGCGCTAGAATTTTAAAGTCTTCAAATGGTAAATAAGAAGCCAATTTAGCTAAACTGCAACTCATAAATCTAAAGGATTCTATAAACTTGTACGGAATGTTAGTATTTAGTTCTGTTTTCGTAAAAAATGTATTTCTCTTTGTTTATAGGTAAATTGCAATCTTTCCGGGAATACAGGTTGGCAGTTCTTTAATTAATAGGGACCATCCTATCCAGTTAAATTGTGCAATACTACAGGAACTATAGATTTCAATTAATAATTTATATTGCATCCATTATGCACTGCGCCTCTATATTTTCCACTCAAATGATCTTTCACCTTAATATCATCCGTTTCACTAAAGCGTTCTTCACATATATGACATATAACCGTATTTTCAAGTTCTAACTGCTTTTCCAAAGATAGCGTTTCCATAGGTACATTCAAATCAAAATAAGATTTTAGCGCAAACGCAATTCTTTCAAGCTCATCAACAAACCATTTCTGACAATCGTTTCCCCGGTATGATTTGTAATAAGATGGTAAAGGAATAAAATAGTGTAAATAGTAACCGACACTACAGGTCGCACGTAGTTGATATTTTCTTATTCTTGTAGTCATAAAACTATTATTATCGTTATCATACTTGCTAAGTTTTTTTAATAAAAGTTCAAAATCGGCATATATAACAAAAGGTGTTTGTTTTGGCAATTTCTTAATCTTAGAAACGTCCCCGGTTCAGGTAGGTTTACTATACAGCCATTTACTTTACTACAGTCTATAGTGTGAGCTTTTAGCTTGCTATCTTTTTTGAAGTAGCAAAGACATCGATCGTAAATATATTTTCTATAACAAGACTTTGAGAGTTGACTGGATACAAGAGGTGATAGGTTCTTGATTAGGCAGTAATCAAATTTCATACTTTCAAATGTTTTCATGGCAACACAACTCCTCGTTTTCTTGTCCTTTTTCTTCTTTATACTCATTTTGTATAAACAATAAGTTAATTTGATTCTATTTCTTTAAAGACGTCACTCTTAAATGTTCAACGAAATCGGATTCAATTTTAGAAATTTTAAGATTTGATTCGAGTATCAATGGGAAATTCAATGCCTTCTAAATTCAATACCGTGGAATAATGAGGATAGGACTTTCATCTATCCGAATATCTTTGCTGTGTATATAATACTGATACTATAGACCAGGCGAAACAGGCTTGATCGTCATAATTCTGTGCATTAATGCATGCATGCTTATTTGCTACTGCTTTTGGAAGTTCTATGTATGACGATGCGACAAAAAATAAATTATTACAACTATTTATATTTACATGTAAAGCGATGATCTTTGAAAGAGTACAACCCGAATCTTTATCCTTAAATTGGCTTAGTTGGTTTTTCATATTCTTATCTATGTGAGTTTCAAACTACTTATTCAAGTTTCTTTCCCCAAATCGGATTCTAGTAATCCAATACGTATAATGTTCAATTTAAAATTCACTGTAGAATGATTACCACTACTACTACCACTGTCTCCATCTGGAGACTTTATAAACATTGCGAATTCTCGAAGCAAATAAATAGAATACATCGCTAAAGAATTCTTCGGGTTTTTTATGTGTAAGGTATATTATAATGCCTGTTCTTAAATGGAATTTAAATGCACTCTACTCCTTCCCAACACACACGATCGGAGCGATTTTGTTTATTACACCTTGATTTCGATAACCACCTTAGAAGTTGCTTATATTTCTTTAATATTGATCCCTAGTGTCGTTTTTCACCAACACTCAATGACTTGTTCTAGCACAACATTCCTTCTCACCAGCTTTAGAAATTTTGTAAGCATTTTTATCGATGAAATAGTACCTTATTTTAAATATTGATTATGCAAAGTGTCATATGTAGTCCTACTTAAATGTAGCAAACAATTCGCAGTTTTCATTAATTTATAAGGATTCATTTGTCGACTGTTGTTAGTTCCTATGATAGCTCAGTGGTAGAGCGTTGGCGCGTAAAGCCAAAGGTCCTGGGATCAACCCCAGTTAGGGAATGAATTTTTATAAATCTTTTTAATACCTAAATATACATAACCATTATAATTATATTAATTTTAAACCAAAAAAGTAATTTCCCTATATATAATTAAAAATATTTTTCACAGATTGTGACTTTAAAATCAAACTACATTCTTCCAGCGGTGTGAAACTTACAAATCTGTAGGCTCATTATTGGATGAATAAATATGGCTGTTTCGCATTATTAATATATGTATAATTTATAAGGATTCATTTGTCGACTGTTGCTAGTTCCTATGATAGCTCAGTGGTAGAGCGTTGGCGCGTAAAGCCAAAGGTCCTGCGATCGAACCCCAGTCAGGGAATGAAATTTTTATAAATCTTTCTAATATCTAAATATACATAACCATTATAATTATATATATATATATATATATATATATATATACTACCATAAATTATTGGTAGAATTTGTTTCTATTAAAAAATATGAACAGGAAAATGCATTATATTTTTTTAAATATTTGGCTTACGTTTCGGGGATCAGTTTTCCCCTTCGTTAGAGCCTTACAATTTAAAATACTAATATATATATAAAACAATTTTAAAATGACATAATTGTCATAATGACAATTAATGACGTTTAAAATACATACATGACTTATTAGTTTTTAAATACTCAAATAAAATAAATTAACAATTTCACCAATTTCTAAACTTTTTAGCATTAAATGTAAAAATATAGTTAAAACATTGACATATTACTGTCTAATGTATTCAAAATTAAACTAATGTAAATCGGGCACACATATACAAACGTTGAATTTCAAATGCACACACAGACGTGCATATATGTATATAACAATACACGTACATGCACAAACACGCACGCTAGTGCGCTCGCGCGCGCTTGCACACATACACACATATATGCATCAATTGCTTCCAATTTTAGTTATCATTTCTTAAATCTATTAGATTTGTATAAATCACACTTACATTTTGAGTATACGTTTTTTGATTAATTGTGTCAATGTTTCTCTTGATATAAGACATTTCCAAAAAACAACGTTTATTGTAATTATTGTCTCTTGCTAAAATTTTAACATTCTCATAATCTATTAAATGATCAAAATTATTAATATGGTTTGCTAA